>ML782343.1:702570-741828 GCA_009831015.1 Picea engelmannii | reverse complement strand
TGCAAGAATGGAATATGTAATAGAATATAAACTCAATGATTCTTCTATTCTGGAAAGGGCATCTGCTACCACATCATCTTTTCCCTTTTGTATATTATTTCAAAATAAAACCCTTGCATTTTTTCTACCCATTTTTGTTGCTATTCTAATGACAATCTTTGCTCCAAAAAGTACTTTAGGCTATCATGGTATGTCTTGACTTTAAAATGTCTCCCAATGAGATATTTCACCATTTTTTTCATTGCGTGTAAAATTGCTGCCAGTTATTTTTCATATGCATATTTCACCAAGTCATTTCCCTTGAATTGTTTACTTTCAAAGGCCAATGGTCTCCCTTCTTGTGTCAATACTGCTCCTATTCCTTATCTTTTTGCATCACATTCAACTATGAATGTTTTACCAAAATTAAGTGTTTCTAATATTGGTGTAGAAGACATGACATACTTTAAGAGTGATAATGCCAAGGCATCCTCTTCTGTTCATACAAATGAATGTTTCTTCAAAAGAGATGTGAGTGGGCCTGCAATGCATGGACAATTCTTAACAAATTTATGATAATATTATGTAAGACCCAAAAATCCTCTAAGACACTTGATGTTCTTAGGAATAGGCTATTTTGTAATAGATTAAATATTTTGAGGGTCGACCTTAATAAATTCCCTTGAAACAATATGGCATAAATACTCTACTTCTTGTTTCCCAAATTCACATTTGGATATTTTTACATATAATTGATTGTTCTCCATAATTTGTAGGACTTTATCTACATGTTTAATGTGGTATTCCCATGATTTTTTATGATGACCTTCCAGTAAAAACCCACATATGCAAAGTACAAATCACTCTACTGCAGCTTCAACACTCAAGCTGCTCTCAACTCTTCATACAAGCCCAAATCTTCTAATAGTATTTGGAAGAGGTGCTTAGATTAATAACTATGCGAGTTGACACTAAGCTCCTTTCTGAAAATGTCAAGCAATTAATTTGTTTGGGAACTAATCCCCCATCCTTCAAACTCCCATAGGACCTCAACTATGAACAAGTTCTTATTGTCGTTGTTGAACTTATTTATCGAAGTGTCTCGATGCACATGTGATAAGTTTCTCCAATGATTTATTCTGACGAAACAAACTTATACCTTTTCGGACTCCGGGAACATAAACCTCTCTAATGGTTTGGGAATTCAAAAAAACAGGACCCACACCGACAATTTCTAAACCATCGATCTAATCAAGGTTTTAATATTCGTCGTTGATGGACTAAGTTTGGTCTTAGGTTATCTGATTATCATCCCCCGATCCAATAGATCAACCTCCACCATTGGTCTCTCGTGATCAACGATCATGATCCATGCGTTAGACTTCCTCTTGTCGGAGTGTCCTAGAGAAGAGCCACTTCAATGGGTTTGGTTTCAACAATTAAAACTCCGATGAACTGGAATCAAATCCGACTAGTTCGGAGCATAACAAGTAAGAACTAGTCCAACGATTTACCTCCAAAATAATTCATTTCAATAGGAAACCACCACGTTCCTCCTTCCTAAATCGTCGATCTATATCATTTCGAGTAGATTTCCGCCATTGATCTAGAAAATCTGAGTCGTTCAATATCGAAAAGATGTGGATGCTCCGAAAACTTGTTGCAATAGAACACCACCAGATTTTCTTGCTAGATCTATCGATATGGATCACTTTGAATAGATCTGCATCCTTTTTCTGGGTCTCTCTCTCACTGAGTCTTTCGACTGTCAATGTATCTGATAATCATCGGACTATCCACCTCCACCATTGATATTCTCCCTTCGATCAACTTTGCCGTTGATCAGACTATCACCCATAAGAGTATTCCTCAACTATGTCCTCCAACAATCTATACCCCAATAGACTAAGAATATCTTCTGTTGATCTAGGAAGATCAAGGGTCACGATTTCTTCTAGGTTTCAAGACTTAAACCAGTTTGAAAAGATGTGGTTTTAAACTGTTGATCTTGATTAATCAACAATGATCATGATCAACTCTCGTTTCCTCTGTAAACTAAACCTCTACAAACTTTACAAAAAATTTTGGCTCTTCATCTCAATCTCATCCCTCTCTCGAATTCCTTAGTCTTTGTGTTTTTTCACGAATTTCATAGAAACTTCATCTCTCTGTCAATATCATTCTCTAAATTCATACCCTTGGACTCTCTATTCATTTAGTGTCTCTCTCCCATGCACATTCAATCTCATCCCGATACACGTAGGAATATAAAAAATGATTTATAAAACACTAGCTCAATAAACACTGTTGGCTCTTGACCAAGTTTTGGGAGATCCTTGGTCAAGTTTGACCTATTTTGGGACTTCAACAACCTGTCGAAGGAGGAGTGCAAGACGAAGTAGAGATCACAGAATCTCAACCCATTTTTGGGTCCTTTTTGGGATTTGGCATTATGTAACAGGTATGGGGATGTTGACCCATGGGTTTACCCATGCTTAGGCCTATTTTCTAAAGTATAAATAGATGTCTAGGCAATGTAAGAAGAGGCATAGGCATATCTATGTGATATTGGGCTAAGTGCTAGTGATTGATCTATGTGATCAATGAATTGTAGATTCTTTGTGCATACTGGGTGAGATTTGCAGAGTTATGTGCAAGTAATTGTAAGAAGGCTTGGTGTTGTACCCTAACTCGAAGAAGGAGGATCTGGCGGAGTGCGCGCAGATTTCATGTCTTCTGCGGAGTAGGATTTTGATGCTATGTGCCTATAAGAAGCTTGACTGAAGATAATAAAGAAGAAAATTTGGTGGACATAGCCCTAGGGTGGGGGTGAACCACGCACAAGCTGTGTTGCTATGCTTTGTGCGATGTGTTGATGTGTTTATGTCTTTACTTGATAAGTGCTTTGATATAGATAGATAGTTCTGTTTAGGCTTGGTGCTAACGATGTATATGGATGTTAGATCTGACCTATGTGAATGTGCTTAGTGCTTGAATCTGCTAGATCTAATATACCTCTCTATGATAAGTTCTTAGATACATCAGATCTGAATGAATGATGCGATGCTTTGTTTTATCTGCGGAGTAGATAATGGTCAAATATTGATGAACTGTCGGTGCTAAGTGCTTTGTTAAGTATTACAATCACAGATCTGTGTCACAGCTAAGGTTGCAGACATTTGAGTCCTGCAACCACCCTTGCCTCTACCTTGGGTGAGACTTCATCTGCTTCGCAGGTGTTGCTGAAAGGGCTGATAGTTAGGGTTTTTTTGGTGCGTTGTTGTAGCGTTGAATCTTGGGTCTGCCCCTGTGCCAACAAATGGTTCTGTTGCCAGGACCTGAAACTGTGATTGCTAGGAAATGAGGAATAAGAAGCTTTGTGCAAAGATCCGACCTGAAACTGTGATTGCTGGGAACTGAGGAAGAAGAAGCTTTGTGCAAAGATCTGACCTGAAACTGTGAAATCTCTGTGCGTAGATCTGTTTCCCTAGTGCGCAGCATTCCACTTGACCTGTGAATCTCTGTGCGTAGATATGTTTCCCTAGTGCGTAGCATTCCACTTGACCTGTGAATCTCTGTGCCAAGAAAAGAGGTCAGATATGAAGAAAAGAGTTAAGATCTAGAAGCTCCGTGCTCTGAAAAAGGTAATAATAGTGAAAAGTTTTAGATCTGAAAGTTTTGTGCTCTATAGAAGTAAGATAAGTGGAAATTTTTGTTTCAATAGTATGGATCTAGGTATGTTTGATAGATTCTGTCCTAGCTTGAAAACTAGGGCACTAATAGATGAAAGAAGGTTTGACTTGCGTAGATTTGATAAGAATAGTGAAAGATATGTTATACCTATGCATAGAAAGAATGTTTGGACTAACAAGTGGATGCAAGATCCTAGAAAGAAATGTTTGCAGGTTAGCTACTATGATCCTAACGCATATTATAGGAAAGGTTGGGGATCATTTAAAAGAAAGAGAGGATTAACCCTCTATTACAGTTGCATAAAACAGAGACATCTTGCTAAGGAATGCCCTGGGAGAAGACCTAGTTGTCTTTGTTGAAAAGCTATGGACCATGAAGTATTGGATTTCTTTAGAATGATTGCTAAGATTGAAGGGATGAACATGAAAGAAGAAAACCCTATGGCAGAACCCCAAAAAGAATCAGAGAAAGTATCTACATATGAAAGAGACCCTGAATGACCACCGACATGTCAGCTTATCAGAGATCTTCAAAGAAAAAATAATGTATTGAAGTAAGAATAGGAGACTCCGACATTGACTGTGTTCTGAATGAGGAAACATAGGTGAATATCATGATAGAAAGAACTTGGGAAGCTATATGAAGGCCTGCTATGATTCCTTCATTAGGAGGAATAGGACTATTCAAAGGAAAATTGATAAACCTATGTGGAAAGCTCACCCACATATCTATGAATTCCAATGGGACTTCGACAAAGGAGGATTTCGAGATTGTTAAATTTATTGAGAACAATGCCCCATTTACCATGTTACTAGAAAAACCTTGGATTGAAAGAGATCAGGTCAGAAGGAAGGAAGAAGAAGAAGTTTTAGAGTAGAAGAAGCAAGAGTTAAAGGATTTCATGACTAGAAGGATCGCACACTTGATTGAAGCACAAAAGAACAGATCGAAGCTATTTAACACCAGAGACCCAGATGTCGAAGTTGCAAGAACACTAGAAGATCCATAGAATATTGAAGTACCTATTCCAGATAAAGAGGAAGTATCACCCTCGAATCTTAGGAAAGAATCTCAACAACGTGAAGTAACTATGCCAAACGCAGATAAGAATCAAAATGGAAAAATGAATACTGAGACAAAGTTCACTGGAAAGAAGGCCATAAAGCTAAGTAAGAAGAGAGCTAAGATGGAAAAGTTACAAAAGGTTCCAGAGGGAACTTCGCAGAGGAAAAAATTGCAAAATTGGAGCTTCGTCGGGATAACAGAATAATGTCACATGCCACTTCGCGAGGGTGAAGAAATATAGACATTGGGAACAATATAACCGTTCGTCTGACACTCTGAATGGGTAGAAAGGAATTTATGGTTTTCCACCAGACCGTTGGACCGCGCTGTAACACACAGAACAGAGTTAATGAAGGTTTCTCGCCCATTGCAAGAGATTTGTTGCCAAGTTATCTATTTATCCCGTCGCACCATGCACCGAGAACACTTTTTCTAACCGTGAATCTGAGCCTGCAGACTCGTTGATTTTATACAATGATCGTTGCGCTATTGTCCTCTATCCCATTGCAATGTATAAGTTACTCCTCGAACCTGAGATTTCCAACCCCGAGTGTGTATGTCAGACGAGTTCAGCGCTGCAAAGAAAGTTGTCGAAGAATTTCTCATCGACCTCATGACTGAACGAGTAATGTCAATGTCTGCAGGTATACAAGCATCATCGACGAGAGGACTGCAAGCCTCTCCATCTACTGCTCACGGAGTCGGATCATCCCGATCCTCGGTGGAAAAGAGAACCAAGCAAAAATAAAATCTAGCAAATGTGAAGCTGATTCCAACTATATTTCCTGATTACATCCCACCTCTGGCTGGCGCGGTGAATCGTGATAGTGTGCCAAGAGATTTCGATTACACCATGGTCACGACGTACCTCCCGAAGGGGATACACGTAGTTCAAGCAGAGCAGGATAAGATCACAACATTGAAGTTCGACGACTTTAACCTTGGAGATGGTAAGATCTATGGTATGCTCGCCCCATACAAGTACCTAACCAAAACGAAGGGGAAGAATTCAAAGATAATTCCCCAGCCGTGGATGATGAACCTCACATAGTCCACCCTACTGAATGTCATGAATATCCCACACTTCGAAAGACACCAGGAAGTCAATGCATGTGTCAATCTGCTACTGTCGTGTTACCATGGAAACTACTTATGGTTAGACCGCCATATTATAGTTGACCCAACACTGATCCACAGGATCAAAGGACTGATTATGCAAGGACCCGACCCGCAAGACTTCTACCCAGAAAAGGCCACAGATCGTGCGCTAGAACAAAAGATCAAGGATACATATGGCGATGTTGAGAAGGGAACAAGAGGCTACAAGGTAGCTTCCATCCAGAGTGGCACAATGCTCCTAGCATATCAACAGATAGCTGGAAAGTTAGTAAGGAAGAACCGACCTACGCAGGTCACTGGATTTGTCGTTGACCTCACAGGGAAGTGCGCGAAAGGCCTTCAGATGAACTGGGTGAAGTACCTAGTTAACCAGTTGGAACTAGACTGCCAAGAAGCACATGATCATGGTTATGAATTTCATTTCAGCTATCTCTTGATCCTCATTGGATTTGTTTCCTGAGAGATGCTGGAAGGTGTGACCTTCCTAGACATAGAGTCGTTCGAACTACTTACTGCGAACTTCGCTACCCTTTGGTATTCAAGTGATATGAACAAATAGGGGCAGTCGAATGCTGTGTTTCATACATATTACCTGAAGCTAAAGAGAGCATCGAAGCTGATCCCGGCATGACTCCGAACACCTTACAAAGGTTCCGACCCCTGATGAAGTTCAACGCAGATCGAAACTTCATCTACATTACAACGCGAGAAGATGAACATAAAGAGCAACTCCAGTCATATTATAAACTTATAGAAGAAGACCTTGAAGAAATCACTAAGGAATGGTCCACTGACCTCCTTATCTCTGCTAACCCTACAGAGATATCTGATCTCGATAGCCCAGAGGACACTCATAAAGAAAAAAATACCCCCAAGAAGACTGAGGAGGTCCAAAATTTAAGCGACACCTCAGGAAAGACTGCTTCAGTGTCACCTGACCGAGGGGGTGATGACGAAGTAGAAGCTGAACAAAAGCCAGACGAAGTAACACCGCCCAGAGACGAGGTTGACCCCTTGAAGAAGAGGAAGGTTTCCCCCTTGAAACCTTATTCCTGGAAGAAATCAAAAGCCACCATGACCAAGATGCAGACTGTCCTCACCTCCGATGATTTTGACTTCATCATAGCAGCCCTGAATGACGCTTCACTGGAAATAGTAGAGAAACAAGAAGCCAAGCAGGAAGAAATGTACGATAGAATTGGAGTCGAACTCCGAGGGGTACAACATGCCCTTTAGTCCATCTGCGTAGTCTCCATTGCGCCTCTGTCACCGGGAGAACCATATTTGGGAGATGAGCTAGCCCAACTCCATCGACTGGATGATACAGTCGAAGCTCACCTTCGACGAGCATAAGAAGAAATAGAACAAGCCACCCAGGCCTTGAAGTAAGTGCAAGGCGTACTTGTAGAACAATGCAATGCTGCAGAATAGGAAAATATTGCTCTCCAAGCGAAGTTCGATGAAGAAAAAACACAGATGCAACGAGAAAAAGAACAGTTGCTCGCGGAGCAACTCGAAGTGAAAGAAGCGGTCAGCAGAGCACTTCGCTCTATAACAGTCTTAGAAATAAAGGCAGAGGACCGAGTCACGAAGAAAGTAGAGTAGCTCGCAGAAGCTATTTAGTAGCTACAACAACACATAGCAGACTTAGAGCTCCGCACAGTGCCTGAGACTCCTCAGGATGTAAGGGATCAAAGAGAAGCAACCACCGAGAGCGCAATTGAAAGGATAAAGGCCCTTGCCATGGAATGCAAGCAACTGAGTAATCGCAGTGCCCAAAAGTATGAGCAAATCACTGAGAACCCAGAATTGTAGGCACTGGAGTCACAACTCTAGGAAGAAAAGAAGCAAGCAGAGCCAATACAGGCACAGTTGAAGCCCCTGCCAACGGTGGAAAGAATGAAGCGATTCCAAGAGCAATGCACCACCCAACAATAGATCCACACTATCCAGAGCAAAGTTATGGAATTAACTCAGAGGCTCCAAACTGTACAATATAAGGCTTACCAATTGTTCACAGAGGTCAAAGGTTGAGGAGAAGAACTCAAGCAGGTTGTCATAGAAGCCGAACAACGCTTGGAAGGACCTGTCAACGATGCAGTCATCCAAGAGTTCGATGAACAGGAGGCCATGTCACAACAACAAGTCGAAGCAGCTCGAGCCAAGCTCAAGGATTTCGAAGCAGAACTACCCAGATCAGGGTGACTCGGGACGAGTCACAGGTGAGTGGTCGGGGCCTGTTGGCCCTTGACCAAGTTTTGGGAGATCTTTGGTCAAGTTTGACCTATTTTGGGACTTCGAGAGCCTGTCGAAGGAGGAGCGTAAGATGAAGCAGAGATCGTGGAATCTCGGCCCCTTTTTGGGTCCTTTTTGGGATTTGGGATTATGTAACGGGTATGGGGATGTTATCCCATGGGTTTACCCATGTTTAGGCCTATTTTGTAAAGTACAAATAGATGTCTAGGCAATGTAAGAAGAGGCATAGGCATATCTGTGTGATATTGGGCTAAGTACTAGTGATTGATCTATGTGATCAATGGATTGTAGATTCTTTGTGCATACTGTGTGAGATTTGCAGAGCTATGTGAGTGTAATTGTAAGAAGGCTTGGTGCTATACCCTAACTCGAAGAAGGAGGATCTGGCGGAGTGTGTGCAGATCTCCTGTCTTCTACGGAGTAGGATTTTGATGCTATGTGCTTGTAAGAAGCTTGATTGAAGATAATAAATAAGAAGAGTTGGTGGATGTAGCCCCAGGGTGGGGGTGAACCATGTACATCCTGTGTTGCTATTGTAACACCCTATTTCCCCCAGTCTGTAAAAATAACTATACTGGCCAAGAACTATGGAAGACTCAAAGATGTGAATGTGTGATTTTGAATGGACCTTAGTATAAAAGGTCGACGAATGTAAATAATTTTATGAATATATATGTTGCAGGACTGCTGGGAGGGGGATGTGCTGAAGAGAGACCACGATGGATGATGAAAGGTGGTGGAAGGCACCTGGAAGGGTGGTATTAACTTCCACCGAAAAAAATACCATATTTGGTCTTCACTGGCTCGAAGATCAAGAGCGGTTCGCTGGCTCCAAAATGAATTACTCGCCAGGTTGGTAGGTGAAGAGGCTCCTCATGAGTTAATGAGGGATGGGGGTGAACCGCCCATCTGTGGAAGCCTCAGACCTGACCACCGCGGGGAAGTTCGTGCCACACACAACCTCGCCAGAAAAGAAAAGGCAGGAAAGAGGTGTGGAAGAAGTGAGTCATGAGAGAGATTGCAAGAGGGGAGAAATCAGAAGGACTCTGGAAAAATATACAGGGTGAGGAGGATCTGGCGGAGGCTTGGTGTTGTACCCTAAGAAGGCTTGTGTTGTACCCTAACTCGAAGAAGGAGGATCTGGTGGAGTGTGCGCAGATCTCCTGTCTTCTATGGAGTAGGATTTTGATGCTATGTGCCTATAAGAAGCTTAACTGAAGATAATAAAGAAGAAAAGTTGGTGGACATAGCCCCAGGGTGGGGGTGAACCACGTACAAGCTGTGTTGCTATGATTTGTGCGATGTGTTGATGTGTTTATGTCTTTACTTGCTAAGTGCTTTGATATAGATATATAGTTCTGTTTAGGCTTGGTGCTAATGATGTATATGGATGTTAGATCTGACCTATGTGAATGTGCTTAGTGCTTGAATCTGCTAGATCTAATATACCTGTCTATGATAAGTGCTTAGATACATCATATCCAAATGAATGATGCGATGCTTTGTTTTATCTGCGGAGTATATAATGGTCAAATATTGATGAACTGTCAGTGCTAAGTGCTCTGTTAAGTATTACAATCACAGATCTTTGTCACAGCTAAGGTTGCAGACATATGATTCCTGCAACCACCCCTACCTCTACCACGGGTGAGACTTCATTTGCTTCGCAGGTGTTGCTGAAAGGACCGATAGTTAGGGTTTTGTTGGTGCGATGTTGTAGCGTTGAACCCTGGGTCTCCCCTTGTGCCAACAAATGGTTCTGTTGCCAGGACCTGAAACTGTGATTGCTGCGAACTGAGGAATAAGAAGCTTTGTGAAAAGATCCGACCTGAAACTGTGAATTCTAGGAATTGAGGAAGAAGAAGCTTTGTGCGAAGATATGACCCGAAACTGTGAAATCTCTGTGCGTAGATTTGTTTCCCTAGTGCGCAGCATTCCACTTGACCTGTGAATCTCCGTGCCAAGAAAAGAGGTTAGATCTGGAATCTCCATGCTCTGAAAAAGGTAAGAATAGTGAAAAGTTCTAGATCTGAAAGATTTGTGCTCTATAGAAGTAAGATAAGTGGAAATGTTTGTTTCAACAGTATGGATCTAGGTATGTTTGATAGATTCTGTCCTAGCTTGAAAACTAGGGCACTAATAGATGAAAGAAGGTTTGACTTGCGTAGATCTGATAAGAATAGTGAAAGATATGTTATACCTATGCATAGAAAGAATGTTTGGACTAACAAGTGGATACAGGATCCTAGAAAGAAATGTTTGCAGGTTAGCTACCATGATCCTAACACGTAGTACAGGAAAGGCTGGGGATAATTTAAAGGAAAGAGAGGATTAACCCTCTGTTACAGTTGCAGAAAACTGAAATATCTTGCTAAGGAATGCTCTGGGAGAAGGCCTAGTTGTCTTTGTTGAAAATCTATGGACCATGAAGTATTGGATTTCCCTAGAATGATTGCTAAGCTTGAAGGAATTAACATGAAACAAGAAAACCTATGGCAGAACCCCAGAAAGAATCAGAGAAAGTATCTACAGATGAAAGAGACCCTGAATGACCACCGACATGTCATCTTATCAAAGATATTTAAAGAAAAAATAACGTATTGAAGTAAGAATAGGAGACTTTGACATTGATTGTGTTCTGAATGAGGAAACACAGGTGAATGTCATGACAGAAAGAACTTAGGAAGTTATAGGAAGGCCTGCTATGATTCCTTCGTTAGGAGGAATAGGACTATTCAAAGGAAAGTTGATAAACCTATGTGGAAAGCTCACCTAGATATCTATGAATTCCAATGGGACTTCGACAAAGTAGGATTTCGAGATTGTTAAATTTATTGAGAACAACGCCCCATTTACCATGTTACTAGGAAAACCTTGGATTGAAAGAGATCAGGCCATAAGGAAGGAAGAAGAAGAAGTTTTAGAGCAGAAGAAGCAAGAGTTAAAGGATTTCATGACTAGAAGGATCACACACTTGATTGAAGCACAAAAGAATAGATCGAAGCTATTTAACACCAGAGACCCAGATGTCAAAGTTGCAAGAACACTAGAAGACCCACAGAATATTGAAGTACCTATTCCAGATAAAGAGGAAGTATCACCCTTGAATCTTAGGAAAGAATATCAACAACGCGAAGTAACTATGCCAAACGCAGATAAGAATCAAAATGGAAAAAGGAATACTGAGTCAAAGCTCACTGGAAAGAAGGCCAGAAAGCTAAGTAAGAAGAGAGATAAGATCGAAAAGTTACAAAAGGTTCCAGAGGGAACTTTGCAGAGGGAAAATTTGCAAAATTGGAGCTTCGTCAGGATAACAGAACAACGTCACATGCCACTTCGCCAGGGTGAAGAAATATAGCCATTGGGAACAATATAACCGTTCGTCTGACACTCCGAATGGGTAGAAAGGCATTTATGGTTTTCCACCAGACCGTTGGACCATGCCATAATGCACAGAACAAAGTTAATGAAGGTTTCTCGCCCGTTGCAAGAGATTTTTTGCCAAGTTATCTATTTATCCCGTCGCGCCATGCACCGAGAACACTTTTTCTAACTATGAATCTGAGCCCGCAGACTTGTTTATTTTACACAATGATCATTGCGCTATTGTCCTCTATCCCATTGCAGTGTATAAGTTACTCCTCGAACCTGAGATTTCCAACCCCGTGCGTGTATGTCGGACGAGTTCAGCGCTGCAGAGAAAGTTATCGAAGAAGTTCTCATCAACCTCATGACTGAATGAGTAATGTTAATGTCTGCAGGTATACAAGTGTCATCAACGAGAGGATTGCAAGCCTCTCCATCTATTTCTCACGGAGCCGGATCATCCCGACCCTCAGCGGAAAAGAGAACCAAGCATAAATAAGACCTAGCAAATGCGAAACTGATTCCAACCATATTGCTCGATTACATCCCACCTCTGGCTGGCGCGGTGAATCGTGATAGTGTGCCAAGAGATTTTGATTACACCATGGTCACTGCGTACCTCCCAAAGGGGATACACGTAGTTCGAGCAGAGCAGGATAATATCACAGCATTGAAGTTCGACAACTTCAACCTCGGAGATGGCAAGATCTATGGTATGCTCACTCCATACAAGTACCTAACCAGAATGAAGGGGAAAAATTCAAAGATAATTCCCCAGCCGTGGATGATGAACCTCTCATAGTCCACCCTGCTGAATGTCATGAAGACCCACACTTCGAAAGACACTAGGAAGTCAATGCATGTGTCAATCTGCTACTGTTGTGTTACAATGACGGCTACTTATGGCTAGACCACTATATTACAGTTGACCCAACGCTGAACCACTGGATCACAGGACTGAGTATGCAAGGACCCGACCCGCAGGACTTCTACCCAAGAAATGCCATAGATCGTGTGATAGCACAAAAGATCAAGGATACATATGGCGATGTTGAGAAGGGAACAAGAGGCTACAAGGTAGCTTCCATCTTGAGTGACATAGTTCTCCTATTATTTCAAATGATAGTTGGAAAGTTATTAAGGAAGAATCGACCTATGCAAGTCACTAGATTTGTCGTTGACCTCACAGGGAAGTGCGCGAAAGGCCTATAGATGAATTGGGCGAAGTACCTAGTTAACCAGTTGGAACTAGACTGCCGAGAAGCGCATGATCAGGGTTATGAATTTCATTTCAGCTGGCTCTTGATCCTCATTGCATTTGTTGCCTGATAGATGCCGAAAGGTGCGACCTTCCTAGACATAGAGTCGTTCGAACTGCTTGCTGCGAACTTTGCTACCCTTTGGTATTCAAGTGATATGAAAAAATAAGGGCAGTCGAATGTTGTGTTTCATACATATTACTTCAAGCTAAAGACAACCATCGAAGCTGAGCCTCGCATGACTCCGAACACCTTACAAAGGTTCCGACCCCTGATGAAGTTCAACGCAGATCGACACTTCATCTACATTACAGCGCGAGCAGATGAACATAAAGAGCAACTCCAGTCATATTATAAACTTATAGAAGAAGACCTTGAAGAAATCACTAAGGAATGGTCCGCTGACCTCCTTATCTCTGCCAACCCTGCAGAGATATCTGATCTCAACATCCCAAACGACACTCATAAAGAAAAAAATACCCCCAAGAAGACTAAGGAGGTCCAAAATTTAAGCAACACCTTAGGAAATACTGCTTTAGTGTCACCTGACCGAGGGGGTGATGACGAAGTAGAAGCTGAACAAAATCCAGGCGAAGTAACACCACCCAGAGATGAGGTTGACCCCTTGAAGAAGAGGAAGGTTTCCCCCCCGAAACCTTTTTCCCAGAAGAAATTGAAAGCCACCATGACCAAGATGCAGACTGTCCTCACCTCTGATGATTTTGACTTCATCATAGCAGCCCTGAATGACGCTTCACTGGAAATAACAGAGAAACAAGAAGCCAAGTAGGAATAAATGTATGATAGAATTGGAGTCAAACTCCGAGGGGTACAACATGCCCTTCAGTCCAGCTGCGCAGTCTCCACTACGCCCCTGCCATCGGGAGAACTAGATTTGGGAGATGAGCCAACCCAACTCCACCCACTAGATGATACAGTCAAAGTTCACCTTTGATGAGCACAAGAAGAAATAGAACAAGCCACCCAGGACTTGAAGTAAGTGCAAGAGTACTCGTAGAACAATGCAATGTTGCAGAATAGGAAAAGATTGCTCTCCAAGCGAAGTTTGATGAAGAAAAAGCACAGATGCAACGAGAAAAAGAACAGTTATTTGTGGAGCAACTCAAAGTGAAAGAAGCGGTCAACAGAACACTTCGCTCTGTGACAGTCTTAGAAATAAAGGTAGAGGACCGAGTCACGAAGCAAGTAGAGTAGCTCACAGAAGCTATCCAGTATCTACAACAATGCATAACATACTTAGAGCTCCGCACAGTGCCCGAGACTCCTCAGGATGTAAGGGATCAAAGAGAAGCAACCACCCAGAGCACAATTGAAAGGATAAAGGCCCTTGCAATGGAATGCAAGCAACTGAGTAATCACAGTGCCCAGAAGTATGAGAAAATCACTGAGAACCTAGAATTGCAGGCACTAGAGTCACAACTCCAGGAAGAAAAGCATTAAACAAAGACAATACAGGCATAACTGAAGCCCCTACCAGTTGTGGAAAGAATGAAGCGATTCCAAGAGCAACGCACCACCCAACAACGGATCCACACTATCCAAAGTAGAGTTATGGAAGTAACTCAGAGGCTCCAACCTGTACAATATAAGGCTTACCAATTGGTCACAGAGGTCAAAGGTCGAGGAGAAGAACTCAAGAAGGTTGTCACAAAAGCCGAACAACGCCTGGAAGGACCTATCAACGATGCAATCATCCAAGAGTTCGCTGAACATGAGGCCATGTCACAACAACAAGTCGAAGCATATCGAGCCAAGATCAAGGATTTCGAAGAAAAACTACCCAGATGAAAGTGAATCAGGACGAGTCACAGGTGAGTGTTGGGGGCCTATTGGCCCTTGACCAAGTTTTGGGAGATCCTTGGTCAATTTTGACCTATTTTGGGACTTCGAGAGCCCGTCGAAGGAGGAGCGCAAGATGAAGAAAAGATCACGGAATCTCGACCCCTTTTTGGGATTTGGGATTATGTAACGGGTATGGGGATGTCGACCCATGGGTTTACCCATGTTTAGGCCTATTTTGTAAAGTACAAATAGATGTCTAGGCAATGTAAGAAGAGGCATAGACATATCTGTGTGATATTGGGATAAGTGCTAGTGATTGATCTATGTGATCAATGGATTGTAGATTCTTTGTGCATACTGTGTGATATTTGTAGAGCTATGTGCAAGTAATTGTAATAAGGCTTGGTGCTATACCCTAACTCGAAGAAGGAGGATCTGGCAGAGTGCGCGTAGATCTACTGTCTTTTGCGGAGTAGGATTTTGATGCTATGTGCATGTAAGAAGATTGACTGAAGATAATAAAGAAGAAGAGTTGGTGGACGTAGCCCCAGGGTGGGGGTGAACCATGTACATGATGTGTTGCTATGCTTTGTGCTATGTGTTGATGTGTTTATGTCTTTACCTGCTAAGTGCTTTGATATAGATAGATAGTTTTCTTAGGCTTTGTGCTAACGATGTATATGGATGTTAGATATGACCTATGTGAATGTGCTTAGTGCTTGAATCTACTAGATCTAATCTACATCTCTATGATAAGTGCTTAGATACATCAAATCTGAATGAATGATGCGATGCTCTGTTTTATCTGCATAGTAGATAATGGAAAAATATTGATGAATTGTCAGTGCTAAGTGCTCTGTTAAGTATTACAATCACAGATCTGTGTTCCAGCTAAGGTTGTAGACATCTAAGTCCTGCAACCACCCCTGCGTCTACCTCGGGTGAGACTTAATCTACTTCACAGGTGTTTCTAAAAGGGTCGGTAGTTAGGGTTTTGTTGGTGCGTTTTTGTAGCATTGAACCCTGGGTCTGCCCCTGTGCCAACAAACACACAATGTAAAACTTCCATTAAATCATTTACTATACACGAGTTTTCTACAGAAACTCCATTGGTTGTTCTGGCATGATTTTGCAATTCATTGGCCTCTATTTAGCCTTTTGGCCACACTTATCCTCTTACACACACACACACACACACACCTATCTATCCTCTCTCTGTATCTCTCTATTGCCAATATGATTACAATTTAAACATGGAAGACAAACTTGTAGATCAACAAAAAAATTCCTAAGAATCTGGAACTAATTACAATAATAGTATTTCATCCCTCTACAATTGATGAGGCTCCATTTGATCAAATCCTCCATACTTAGGAAAATCCACTTAATCGAACTAATTTTCTAAATCAATCCATTTACATCATAATTAGGGAAAAAAAACACTATCCTTCTAGAATATGTGTTCCAGGTGTGTTGATATTCAACAAGAAGATCCTAGTGAAAATTATGCAGCTACACTAGGATGGAGCCTCAGGCTATTTTTAGGTGGAAGTATGTTTTTAGATGATGAGCAAATTCTATTTATAGATGATGTCTATTTATAGATGGTGAGCGAATTCTATTTATAGATGTATGCGACTATTATTATCCCTTAATAATAGTTGGACAATAAATATTAGTCTATTCTCAATGAGTACTTGGAAATAGTTAACTGAAGTGGAAAATTAGTTAGCTATAGGAAATTCGTGTTCAAAGGTTGACTGGTGGGACATGCAATTTGAATTAGTTGTAACTGAGTGATTTGAAGTTGTAACAGAGTTGGATCTGTAGTTATGTGAGTTGTAAAGTAGTTTAACTCAGTTAAGTGAGTTAAGCTCAGTTTTACTAGTTGTAACTGAACTTACACTAGTGAGAGATCAGTAAATTAATTATTAATTAATTCACAATCAGTGGTCTCACATGAAACTGAAGATTTACCACTGTTAACTACATGCATGTCAGATCCAATGGAAACCCAGTTGAGATAACAGGTGAAATGGATAGTTTGAATATTAGTTGTGACACTAGTGAGTGCACTCATGCAACCACACACACATTGGATGTGCCCATAAGGAATGCATAGCCTAGTCAAGGGGGATTTATTCATTGTAGGGATTTCCATTAGCAGGGATTGCGCAGAGGAAGCAGGATGTTTGGAGGTAGTAAATTGGCACATGCATTTGCCAATTTTTGTATGATAGTGTGAGACGATTGTATATTGTACTGAGAGCTCTTGGATTAGAGTTTTGTATGAGATTGTTTCATAATCCATGATATATACATAATATATGATAGTGGGGTTTTTAGCTTTATGATTTCCTGGTAAAACATATGTGTTATGTGTGATTGATCTTTGTTCTTGATATTGAAATTGACGATCATGTTTTAAATTCTGCAAGAATATTTGTAGAAGCGATTCTGTATTTAATAGTGGCATATAATTGTTAGATCACGAGAATCTAGGCAATACATAATTTGTATTAAAATTTCTACATGGTATCAGAGCTCAGAAGATTGCAGAAGCTGAGTTTGTGATTGGACATAATTCGAATTTGTAGAAAGACTTTCTTGGTGCTACATCTGATTCAAGATCGAAATGGATTTCAATGGCTTGAGGTTAGAGTATGCACTCGAGGGAAGATCGAACTACATTTCTTGAAAGGAAAGGATGGAGGCAATACTCGAAGACAATGGTTTGAAGGAATTCATTGACAAAGATGTTCCTAAGTCAGATGCTGCAGACGCTGCAAATCTTGATGCATGGAAAAAGAAAGTGGCAAAGGTGAGAAGGATCCTGTTGGAGGGAGTATGAGACCACATTGTCTCAAACCTCCATGTGAAAGCCACACCATATGCAATGTGGAAGGCTTTGACGAATCTATTCCAAAAAAACAACGACCATAGGAAATTGGCGCTCAAAGATAAACTCAGGAAGATCAAGATGGAGAAGGGAGACTCCATTTCAAAATATCTCACGAAGTTTGTCCAATGTCAGCATGAGTTCGGGAGTGTGGGAATAATATTCGTTGATGATGATTTTGTGAGCTTGGCTCTTCTAGGACTTCCCAAGAATTGGCAGAGTTATCAAGACTCTGTCAATGGAAGGAAAAAATTTCTAGATTGGGAACGACTATGGTAAGATCTAGTGCAGGAGGAGTTCAGGCGGAACACCATAGATGGCTCTACATCAAAGCATGATGATGAAGAGGATTGGGCTTTGGCTGCCAAGGCAAGGAAAGGGAAGGGGAATAAATTCCATTCAAAATCCGAGTCTAAAGGAAAGAAGCTGGATTTGTCTAAAGTGAAGTGTTTTCACTATCACGAACATGGGCATCTCGCTACTAATTGTCCGCAGAAGAAGAAGAACAAGAAGGTTGTTGGAGATGCAGCTAGTGAGGACCTTGCCTCACAATTTGAACTTGAATTCTCCTTGATCGCATGCATGGCGTCAAGTGCATTGGGATCAGTGTGGTATTTGGATAGTGGTGCTTCCTTCCACATGACGAGAGATAAGGAGATTTTCAGTGAGTTGGAGGAGAGAGATCTCAAAATGAATATAGAGATGGGCGATGATGGACAATACAATGCAACTGGCATTGGTATCATTACCTTTCAGAGGGAGTCACGTAAACCATTTCAATTGAAAGATGTTATGCATGTTCCAGGTCTGAAGAAAAACTTGGTCTTAGTTGCAATGTTGGAGGACAGAGGCTATGATGTTGTTTTCAACGATGGAAAATCTTTCCTGCGACATAAAACAACAGGTCAAGTCAAGAAGATAGGGATTCGAGTTAAGAATCTCTACAAGCTAGAGGTATATGGCTACACTGCCATGATGGGCAAGGCAGAAAATGTTGTGAGTCATGATGAGGGCGAATTATGGCACATGTGATTGGGCCATCTTTATCATGGAGCCTTGAAAATCATGCAACAAATATCTACTGGACTTCCAATGGGAACACTTGCTCAGTTAGATCAGTGCAAGGGCTGCACCATGGGGAAGTATGTAAAGTGCACCTTTCATGAAAAGGAGAACCATGCTTCAGTGATCCTGGATAGAATTTACACAGATGTGTGTGGACCATTCTCGGTTGCTTCAACAACAAAACATAAGTATTATGTTATTTTTGTTGATGAATTTTCTCGTAAATGCTGGATCTTCTTCATGCAGTAGAAGGATAAAACATTCTCAAAGTTCTGTGAGTTTAAAGCATTGGTGGAGAAAGAGTCGGGGAAGCAAGTAAAGGCTCTGAGGAACGATAATGATGGAGAATACATCTCTAATGAGTTCAAAGACTTCTGCAATAAAGAAGGAATTCGAAGAGAACTCATAGCGCCTCATAACCCACAACAAAATGGGGTCGCAGAGAGGAAGAAAAGAACGATCGTGGGTGCAGCACGAGCGATGTTGCATGATCAGGGCCTACCAATGCATTTGTGAGCGGAAGCATGCAACACTACGGTTTATGTGAAAAACCGTTGTCCTCATAGAGTACTTGGCATGAGTACACCTGAAGAAGATTTCACAGGTAAGAAACCTGATGTTTCTCATTTAAGATTTTTGGCTCATCTGTTTATGTGCATGTGACCAAGAACACCAGGAAGAAGCTGGAGCCGACTGTTGAAGTTGGGATATTTGTGGGGTACAGAGAAACACCCCATAATTACTGTGTGTATTTTCCTAATAGTAAGATGATTGTTATGCGACAAGATATAAAATTCGATGAGGGAAAAACCATGTGGTTGTCGCTTGAGAGAGAGCTAGACTTGCATGCAGAGGAGGAACTGTTGGTTCCCAAATATGAGTCTCAAGATGTGGATCATCCACATGAGGAGGTTCATGGAGTGGAGGAAGCCACTCATGTAGATCCATCCATCAAAAATGGCAGAAAGCGCACCATGAAAGATGATAGATTGAGACTAGATGCTGCATAGAATGTAGGAGCCCCTACTTCACAACGAAGACAGAGACAGTCTCCTGATCGATTTACTAGATACATGGCTCTCATGAGCAAATGTATTGTGACTGAACCATCTTCCTTTTACGAAGCAGTGCAGGATCCCACTTGGGTTGATGAAATGGTGAAGGAGTATGACTCCATTGTAAAAAATAGTGCATGGGAAATTGTCCCAAGATCGGTCGACAAATCAGTGGTAGGTTCGAGATGGATCTACAAGGGTAAGATTTTAATCATTTTTATTTATGTGGATGATTTAATACTAACTGGTGACGAGCTGCTGATACACTCATGCAAGGAGGGCCTTGCAAAGGAGTTCGAGATGAAGGATATGGGCCTCCTTCATTATTTCCTTGGATTGGAAATATGGCAGCGAGATGGTGAAATTTTTGTGTCTCAAGGAAAGTATGCAAGGGAGATACTGGGTAATTTTCACATGGAGGGATGCAAACCCATGGATACTCCTCTTCCAGGAAACTGGAGGAAAGAGGATGCTACTTCTGGAGTGGTAGTGGATGCTACTGTCTATCGACAATTGGTGGGTTCGCTAATGTATCTAGTGAACACGAGACTGGACATTTGCTATGAGGTTAACCAACTGAGTCAAGTGATGGTTAAGCCTACCAAGATCTTTTTGAAGGAGGGTAAGCATGTCCTGAGATACCTGAGGGGCACAACTGAGTATGGATGAGGTGAAGTTGCATGGCTTCACGGATGCAGATTGGGCGGGCAACCCAACAGACAAAAATAGCACATCAGGGGGGATCTTTAGTATCAGATCTACAGTTGTTTCTTGGTACAATAGGAAACATATATCTATGGCACTCAGTTCAGCGGAAGCGAAATACATGGAAACGAGTCAAGCTGCATGTGAGGCTATCTGGATGAGAAAGATCATAGTTGGTTTGTTTGGTTCTCATTTAGATCCGACAGTGATTCATTGTGATAATCAGAGTTGCATTAAAATCTTGATTAATCCTGTGTTTCATGATAGATCTAAGCATATAGATACCCAGTATCATGATATCATAGATTGTGTGCAGTAGAATATCTTGTTTCTTCAGTACATTCCTATGGAAGATCAGGATGCAGACATTTTGACAAAGGCGCTCACCAGAAGCAAATTCAAATACCATAGAGACAAGATTGGGGTGAAGGATAATCCCTTTCTTGTTGAGAGGGAGTGTTGAGATTCAACAAGAATATCCTAGTGAAAATTATGCACCTACACTAGGATGGAGCCTCAGGATATTTTTAGGTGGAAGTCTATTTTTAGATGATGAACAAATTCTATTTATAGATGATGTCTATTTATAGATGGTGAGGGAATTCTACTTATAGATGTATGTCGACTATTATTATCCCTTAATAATAGTTGGGCAATAAATATTAGTCTATTCTCAATGAGCACTTGGAAGTAGTTAACTGAAGTGGAAAATCAGTTAGCTATAGGAATTTCAAGTTCAAAGGTTGACTGGTGGGACATATAAGTCGAATTAGCTATAACTGAGTGATTCGAAGTTGTAACAGAGTTGGATGTGTAGTTATGTGAGTTATAAAGTAGTTTAACTCAGTTAAGTGAGTTAAGCTTAGTTGTACTAGTTGTAACTGAACTTACACTAGTGAGAGATCAGTGAATTAATTATTAATTAATTCACAATCAATGGTCTCACATGAAACTGAAGATTTACCACTGTTAACTACATGCATGTCAGATCTAGTGGAGACCCATTTGAGATAATAGGTGAAAGGGACAGTTTGACTATCAATTGTGACATTAGTGAGCACACTCATGCAACCACACACACATTGGATGTGCCCATGAGGAATGCGTAGCCTAGGCAAGAGGGATTTATTCATTGTTTGGATTTCCATTAGCAGGGATTGCACAGAGGAGGCAGGCTATCTAGAGGTAGTAAATTGACACATGCATTTGCCAATTTTTGTATGACAGTATGAGACGATTGTATATTGTACTAAGAGCTCTTGGATTAGAGTTTTGTATGATATTGTTTCATGATCCATGATATATAGATAATGTATGATAGTGGGGTTTTTAGCTTTATGCTTTCCCGGTAAAACATTTGTGTTATGTGTGATTGATATTTATTCTTGATATTTCAATTGGAAATTGTGTTTTAAATTCCACAAGAATATTTGTAGAAGCGATTATGTATTTAACAGTGGCATATAATTTTTATATCAGGAGAATCCAGGCAATACATAATTTGTATTAAAATTTATACAAGGTGGATATTGGTGGTCACCCATCTATTCCAACTGGCTCCTCTTGACATTTTTTAGTTCAACATATTCTTCTATACTTATTTATAATTGTGGGTTCTACACTTCTGGGGATGTTTGAATCCCTACAAATCTTCCATGAGGAGACTAGTGGCCTCCCACCTAATCCAACTGGCTTATTTTGGATATTTTCATGTCAACACATATTTTTGTACTTCTAGGGCCGTTTTAGGGACCTAAACAATGTTTGTTTGTCTTGCCAAAGTCAAACTGAAGATGAAGTCATAGTTTGACAATGTAATGTGTAGTTCTCGGAAATACATTTCCAATGGGCCATCATGCACCTGAAATAGAGGTCGTATGCAAACGTTACGACCTTGAGAAGTTGAGGTACCAAATTACCCATAGGGGCCAACATGAATTTTGGCGTTTCACCTCCTAGGGTTAGGTATTTGGATGTCTAGGGTTTTGGAATTCATGAGTAATATTAAAAAGGCCTCTGGAGCCTCATTGTAATCATCCTTCTCAGATAGATGCACGTAGCAGCCACATCTCTTCTCAGAGATAGCTACCACCATTCGAGCAAGTTGTTTCAGTTATGCAATTTTACAGTTTCATCCTATTTCATTTATTCAATAGAAGATATTTTTCAATGGATATCTATGTTGTTCTCCATATCAATGTGTTTATTGTATTCAGTCTGATAATCGGTTCATTTTTCTCCTAAACCCGAATCAGTGGTATAAGAGCGGTCTTATCTTCATTTATTTTTCTTCGTGCATTTCCTCGACAAGATCTAGGTACAAGAAGTTGGGACTTGAAACAATCGATCCTTTGCAAGATTGGCCATGCCGAGCCCGACAAAAACCCATGGGGGACAAAAATAAATATGATGGAGAAGGAGATCCTTTTAAAATGTTGCTCAGGGAAGCCCTTGTGTGACAAAGGAACAAAATGGTGGACAACTTCACAGAGATCCTTTGGTGACTTCCCACAAGAAAAACATCTTCATCAAGCAACCATGCAACCCCCTTTAAGGTACAAGTAAATTTTGATATTCCATTATTTGAAGGATTGATCAATGCAGATGTTGTAGATAAATGGTTGAATCTGCTCGAAGGGTATTATTTGGTCCACAATTTTTCCCATATGGAAAAGATTACTTTTTCACTCCTTAAGGTAGTCTCCCATGTTAAGGATTGGTGGGATACTTACCCTGAGTAAAGGGACATAGAGGAATATGAAATATTTGTTGTTGCCCCTACATGAGATTCCCTGCGGGATGCCATTAAAGAACAATACTACCCTGTTGGAAGCTACAAAGAACAATACACCAGATGGACAACCCTACATTAGGAAAGGGACCAGGTAATACCAAATTTCACCAATATTTTCCAGACTTTAAGCGACATCTGGTGCTCAAATACCATGGTTGTTTGCATAGATACATTCAAACAAAAATGGATTTTCTGGACATCGCCTCATTGGGTACGACTTATAGATATATTGTCAATATTGAGCAAAACTTTAAGAAGAAGAGGCAAGAGTTTGGATTTGAAAACTCCTCACAACCGAAGCAGGGAAAAGGTGACCCCAACCCACACAACAAAGGACAAATAAAAGATGACCACTCTCAGGATAACTAGTCCAAGCTGCAACAAAATAAGGGAAATGAGAAGATGAAGGACACGAGAAAATTGTATGAATACCATAAAATACCTTGGCACAACACCGAAGAATGTCACTCCAAGTAGTCACTCATGACCAAGCTGTAGGATTCTAATTTAGAGGCTGATTGTGACTCGAAATCAAATCAAGAAGGAGGGAATCGTATTATCGATGCCGAACCCAGTGCGAATGTCATTGCCACCAAATTCTATCCAAGAGAACCAGGAGAACCAGAGGAAGGAGAACGCCTCTTTCACTCACAGATTTGGGTAAAGCGGGCTCTGCTTCATTTCATTATCGATAGTGACAGTAAGAAGAAACTGATCTCAATAGAGGTTGTCAAGCAGCTAGACCTGCTGTCGACACCACACCCATAGCCCTACACCATCGGTTGGCTTCACCAAGGAAGAGATCTTTGTGTCAACCGACATTGTCATTTTCCCTATGACATCAAGCCTTTCAAAGACGAGGTATTGTGTGATATTTCTCCCCTTGAAGTTTGTGATGTTCTTTTAGGAAAACTGTATTTGTGGAAGCGTCGTGCTGTGTATGAGTCTAGACCCCACAGTGTTATTATTACTTTGGGTAGACAATTGTACAAGATACTAGAGGTAGCGCCTCCTACCGCTATTTCTTTAGTCTCTGCCAAGCAATGCAGTAAGGTCATTTCACATACCAGGAAGTTCTTCTTCTTTGTGATTCATGCTCATAGTAAGAAGAAGGTATCCGCCACATATGTGGCCTCTACACAAAAGCTCTCTTTTCAGCAGAATAAAGTGGATGGGATCGTGGAAGAGTACAGGGACATCTTCTCCTCATCCACCGGTATACCGACGCACTGCCAAATCAAGCATCCAAATGATCTAACCCCTGATGCACCTCTACCTAATGGACCATTCTATCATCGCTCATTGATGGAAAATGAAGAAATCAAGCGTCAGATCTGAGAGCTTCTTCAAAAGGGGAACATCAGACCCAACTCCTCCCCTTGCGAAAGCTCAATTGTATTGGTGCAAAAGAAGGACGATACCTGGTGACTCTGCATTGATTACAAAGAATTAAACAAAATCACTGTCAAGAAATGATACCCAATTCCTAGAATTGATGACCTTCTTGATCAACTCAAAGGGGGAAATTTCTTCATCAATATTGACCTAAAGTATGGCTACCACCAGGTTCCCATCGAACCAACTGATGTATGGAAGACAACTTTCAAATCTAAAGAAGGTCTCTTCAAATGGATAGTCATGCCCTTTGGATTAACAAATGCACCAACCATTTTCATGAGGTTGATGGATGATGTATTGAGACCCTTCACCAACTCTTTTGTGGTGGTATATTTGGATGACATCCTCATCTTTAGCAGGACTTAGGAGGAGCACATGTGGCATATTCAACAGGTTTTGAGCACTCTGCTGCAGCACAAGCTATATGACAACTTGGAAAAATGCTCCTTTGGCATGAACGTGGTCCAATACTTGGGTTACATTGTTGATGAGCATGGGTTACATGTTGATCCAACTAAGATCCAAGTCATCTGTGACTAGCCAGCCCTGACCACAATAACCGAGCTTTAGAGCTTCTTGGATCTGGCCAAATTATACTGACGATTCATGTTTGGATTCTCCCATATTACATGGACCCTTAGCCAAGTGACCAAGGGTGATGGTCGGGAAAAAATTGCGTGGGGGAAGGAACAACAATGAGCATTTGATGATCTAAATCATTGTTTATGCTCATCTCTAGTACTCTCCTTGCTCGATCTGCAAAAACCGTTCAATATTGAGAATGATGCATCTAACTATGTTGTAGGCACGGTCTCACTCAACATGGCCATCCGATGGCATACCATAGTGAGACACTCTCAGATACTGTCTGAAAATATCCCACATATGACAAGGAAATGTATTCCATTGTACAATCCTGTCGTCAATGGAAACATTACATTCTGGGAAAGGAGACGATCATTGACACTGATCAAAATCCTCTGCAGTTCATATAGACACGTGGAAAGTTGCATAATGACCTCCATTAGAAGTGGTCCACCTACTTGCAACAATTCCATCTCAACATCAAGTATAAGACAAGGAGCAAAAATCATGTCGCTGACTACCTCATTCAACCTCCCATGGCTGCACTCACCACTGTTCTCCATTCCTTTGGACATGAGGCATCTCAGTAGCCCCAACTTTATCAACAAGATCTGGACTTCGCCACCACCTATCAACTCTTGAGTATAGGTGTGACTATCACCCATTTTCACATTCATGACAAATTGTTATGCCATCTGGGCCATCTCTGTGTTCCTGCAAGCGAGCGTCAAAATATTATTTGGGAAGCCCACTACAGTTGGATGGTAGGACATTTTGGCGTGGAGAAAACTGTGGTCATTCTATAGAAAAAAAATTGTTGGCCAAAACTTTGACATGACGTCAGCAAGTATATCATATCTTGCACTTCCTGTGCCATTTCCAAGCCATCCATCAAGAAGCAAGGTTTATACACTCCTCTTCCTATTAGAAATAATAGGTGTTCTCATTTAACCATAGACAATATAGAAATATTGTCACCCAACCATAGGCCGAAGTCACCCCCGAGCACCTTAACCTTGCCAGAGAATAATTCCGGAAGAAAACCCTAGGCCTAATAGCCAATCAATGTAGTGTACCTCTCTCCAGAGATAGCACATAAGCCATAAATTCCAAACCATAACCAATAGAAAGTCCAAGCCTAAACCGAGAATACAGGTTGTAGTAGCTGCAGCTACAACTACTCTCCAGACTTGCGCACTTACTCATTTTTTGCAGTGTGCACTCTTACATTTCTGCAGTTGAGATTTGTGTCCTCAAAATGAGCTCTGGCGTCCTGTATTTATACTGTTTTTCCTTAGCTGTTTGGGACAAATTCTCATTCTAGAGGCTAAACACTCAATATTAAATATTTCCTTTAGCCGACTTGTCTTTTAGGGTTATGTCTAATGCTTTAGGGTTTCTTCTTGCTTCCTGGAACATTCTATTCTTGTTAGGGTCAGCGTGGAGGTTAATACCTCTCACATCTACCATAATATCAACACTCCCTCCTAGCTAGGGAGGTATTGAAGGAAATGGTCTTGAGCACAAACATACCATTCAACTGGTAGCATCATCATATCCATACATGGTATCTCATGATTAGATCACGAGTACCATAATCACTATCAGTATCATCTGATAGAATCAACTGCATCATCTCTTGAAGACATACTCCATCTGAGTAATCAGACATGATGCTGAATAAGTCACTCACTTCAAAGAGTGATACAAGAACCATTCTTCTAATCCAGACATATGTCCTAGAATAATAACTATTCCAACAGATGTTGGAAGTCACGCCATGGGCTACAAGGACTATTCTTCTAATCCATACATACGTCCTAGAAGAGTAAATGTCCTGGACCATTTTCCTCCTGGAAAATGTCTCTCCACTAACACACTGACTATCCATCTATCTGATAATCATTTTCAACACTACTGATAGTCTACATGGAAATCAGAACAATGTCATTCAATAGAACACAACTGTGTCTATCCATAGTAGTACACAACTACTATCAAGTGGTACAAAACCACACCAAGTAGCACATGACTACTTAATCAGTGACACATAGTCACAATCAGTGGAACACATCCACCACAATAGCATACATCTATTGTCTAGAGACATACAATATCCATAGAAATCATATCATCTGATATCAACCTGCATAGAAACAATATCATGATATAAAATGAGTCATATGGGCCATTATTCCACTCACATCCATGATTTTTGGAAGAGAATCTGCCCTCAGAAAGTAAAACATCAACCATGGGATATCTGGACTATTCTTCTCAAGCACATAAGACTAATTGTCCATGATTTATGAGCCTGAACCATTCACCTAACTGGGCCATTCCTATGGCACTAATCATAGTGAAACCTAGAGAGAATGAGTCTGCCCTAGGGAATGCTTGTCCCTGATTGCTGAACCTAGACCATTCACCTAACCGAGACATTCCTCCGACACTAATCAAAGTGAAACCTGGAGAGAATGAGTCTGCCTTAGGGAATTATTGTCCGGACCATTTTCTAATGGAAATGATTATCTTGCACCAACCTGCAAAACGAACCATTCTTCGAAATTGCTCACAACTGTGAACTTCGAAAGAATGGCTACTCGACGAGGCAAACCATTCTACTTGACCATTACTCAGAGTGACTACCAAGAAGAACGATTGTCCTAGACCATTCCCCCATATTGGCCACAAGGGGAATCACTCTCTATGGTACATCAACAATATATCGAACCATTTTCATTACGAAAATGACTGTTCGATCTGGACCATTTTTTAACTGGAAAATGCATGTCCGTCAGAAATATCAAACCACTTTTCGAAATGGAAAGGAACTACTGATCCTGGACCATTTTTCGAACTGAAAAATGACTATCCATGTATCAATAGCACATTATTTCTCCCTCCCAACCTGGGATTAATCTCTTCCTTTTTTTAATAAGGAAGTCGTCTCCACGAGCTCCATCTTGCAATATTTTCATATTGGACAGAGGTTTTACCAAAATATCTGTTATCTTCTCATCTGTGGTGATATATTGGAGAACCACTTCTCTTTTCTGGAATTCATCACGAAGAATGTAATGCTTGATCCCAATGTAATTTGGTCTGTTATGGAACACCAGTTTTATCTAAAGGCTTCATATAGCTTTGATCATTACAATATATATGATGGTCGAATTCAACACTTTTGTTTCCCTCTGGCTCATGACATCGTGGAAAGGCTCAAACTGAAACATATCCAAGTAGCACTTCTTCTATCATCATGAGAGTTTTCCATGGATTAGCAATCCATCATCCCAATCTTCTGAGTAACTATTCTGATACACTGTGTCTGTCATATAAAGTTTTCACCACGCTTCTGTTGTATATCAGATACTCTGCATCAAGTTGTTTTGAATCCACACGAGGTCTTCTTATATCTGCATACATGGGTCTCTTTCTGGTATACCTCAAAAAATTGAGATTGCTTTACATAAGCTTCTTCCTCAAATGCTCTGTTGGGAGAAAAATCTTTTACAACTAACTGATGTAAACTTCAATCCATGGATACTGCAAGAGATATAATAGCTCAGATAGAGGTTTATCTRGTTTTACAGGAACAAATTGTTATCATAGTCTTCTCCTCCTTCTGGAAGAACCTCTAGTTCTGAATCTCACAATGCTTCCATTCATAACCCTCTTTCACAATTTCTTACATATACTATTCTTCATCATAACTTCCATTTCTTCTWCTTGATTGTTTCTAGTGGGTTCAAACCAAGTTGGTAGTCTTGTGATTCTCGGTATAATAACTAGTTGTTCTGGATTTTCTTTCTCTCTTGGAATCTTCATGTTCTTCCTCAYGTTTCTCTTCCTCATGTAGATGGACAACCAAGGATACTTTAGGGCTTCTTTTCGAAGAAGACTTCTTCTAAATTCAAACTGAATAGGTGATTCTTTTCATGGATTCTACTTTCAATGGGAACATGGATAGATACTTCATAATCCTCAATGGATCATATTGTTTAGGATTAGCTCCCTCCTAATCCTTGCTTCATGCATGAATACATGCTCTTCTTTTGGAATTATGTAATCGACTCCCTCCATCTAAGAGAGTCCATGCTTCCTTCTGCATCCTTATTGCCTTTTGCAAAGTGTCACAAGTCTTTTTCCAATTTAATCTTGATTGCTGACTTCTTTCTGTTTTGACTTCTTCTGGGTCTCTTCAAGGTTGATTTTGATTTCGGCTTATCTATCACTTGTTACTTATATAATAACTTCCACAGGAATTGTTACCAAGGATTGTCAATGTACTTCATCTTCTCATGTCTATTTCTTGACTTGTAGTCATTGTGATAGCAATCCTTATCTTGTTATTCTTCCATAGGTATTGTTTCACTTGAACATCTTATCTTCTAAGAAATAGATATGCAAGATATGTACATAAACTATGTAAACATGGTATGTACAAGAACTATGAAGAATATTGTTACCTTGTTTTAGAAGAAGAAGTCTGTTTTATTCTGCTTGGCCTTCTTTGAGGATTCCCTTTCTTCGACAACTAATGCTTCGTGTGTTTCCTTCCTTTTATTTAAATCGAGACAATGATTCTTGTAGTGACCATATTTTCGATAGTTGAAGCATTGTATTTTTGACATATCTTTCTCTTGATTTGGTTTCTTCCTTGAGCCAAACTTTTTCTTATTCTTGAATTTCTTGAACTTTGTTGTGTAGACTTGATCATCATCTTTCCTTTGAAATTTATCTTTTGCGCTAATGCTTGATTCTTCTTGTGCACAACAAGTCCAAAGTTCTTCAAATGTGGGATACTCTTTTCTTATGTTCATGCTTACGACAAATGCATCCCATCTCTTGGGAAGACCATTGAGTACTATATTTACCAGTTCCTTCTCTGAAATGATTTCTTTGATAGCTTGTAGTTGATATCTTAATTCAGATATTCTCACAAAGTATGATGTTATGTTGTCATCATCATTCATTTTCATGTCATAGAGCTCATTCTTCAGACTCATTACTTGTCCAATGTTTCTGACTGAGAAGAGGTTAGTTAGGGCATCATACATCTTCTTGGATAAGTCAAGATGAGAGATGTAGGGTATCAACTAGTATTTTATAGAGTCCACTATGATACTCATGGCATTGATGTCATTGTCTTTGAACTTCTCTGTAACTGCAATGTTTTGAGGTTCCTTCTCTTTTCCTTCTTCAAATTGTGGTTCCACGATCTTTCCTTTCACGATATCCAACACTTTATCCTTGGCAAGGATGATATCAATCCTTGTCTTCCATGCTATGAAGTTAGAATCCCCTTCTAACTTGTTTTTTGACTTCATAGAGTAAGTCTTGACTTCTTTGACTTGGTCAACCTTTGACTTTGACTTGTTCAACCTTTGAATTTGACCAAAAAACTCAAACTTGACATCTTATCTTGGTTAGTACCAGGAGGTGCACTAGGCTAAGGAGCACTAGGGTATCTAGAAATTAGGTTAATCTATTCACTTAAGATGCCTCAACAAGAGGGTTAGGGTTTTGTTGTTGCAGCAAAAACTGACTACAACTGCAACTGAGAAAAATCCTCCCAATCTATATTCCAGCGGTTAGACTACCTGAAGATAGTGTGGGCCCATAAACTGTTAGAAATGATAGGTGTGCTCGTTTAACCATATAAAATATAGCAATATTGTCACCCAACCATAGGCCGAAGCCACCCTCGAGCACCTTAACCTTAACAGAGAATAATTCCAGAAGAAAACCCTAGGCCTAATAGCCAATCAATGTAGCGTACATCTCTCCAGAGATAGCACACAAGGGAAAAAGTCCAAACCATAACCAATAGAAAGTCCAGGTCTAAACCGAGAATACAGGTTGTAGTAGCTACAACTGTAGCTACTCTCCAGACTTGTGCACTTACTCAGTTTTTGCAGTGCACACTCTTACATTTCTGCAGTTGCGAGCTAAGTCCTCAAAATGAGCTCTGGTGTTTTGTATTTATACTTTTTTTCCTTAGCTGTCTAGGCCGACTTCTCATTATGGAGGCTAAACACTCAATATTTAATATTTCCTTTAGCCGACTTGTCTTCTAGGGTTATGTCCAATGCTTTGGGGTTTCTTCTTGCTTCCCAAAATATTCTATTCTTGTCAGGGTTACACATGGAGATTAATACCTCTTGAAAATACCATAATATCAACACTTCCTACTCCCGAGAAGCCTTGGGAATCCATCTCGAAGGATTACATGTCTGGCCTTTCATCCACCAAGCAAGGCAATGATTGTGTATTTTTGGTCATTGATTGGTTTTCAAAGATGGCCATCCTCGCAGCTTACAAGAAGAACATCACAACGGAAGATACTGCCAATCTCTTCTTCGTACGAGTGTGGGTCCATTTTGGGATACCAAAGACCATCATCTTCGACCAGGACAACACATTCCTCAACACATTTTGGTTGAGTCTCTGGTCATTGATGGACACCAAGCTCACTAAATCCAGTACTTTCCACCCCCAAAAAGATGACAAAACATAGGTCGTCAATCATATGATGGTGCACATCATGTGCATGTACAACTCTAAAGATCCACGTACATGGGATGAGAGTCTCCCCTATGTTCAATAAAATTACAACAGGGCTCTCCATAGCTCCACCGACCATATCCATTTCAGGTGGGGCTAGGATTCCAACCCTTGGGTCCCATTGATGTTGCACTACCTCTTGCAACCACACAGACAAACTCTTCCCATGTTCAATATGAGACTGAAAAATCCACCAGATTCATTGACTGGATTCAACACATCTTCTAATAAGTCCATGAGATTTTGCAGAAAGCCAATGCTAAGTACAAGTAGCGCCATGATCAACACAGGGTACCACACCAGTTTCAGGTTGGAGAGAAGGTATGTTTACATTTATAGAAAGAGAGAATTACCAGGCCCCATAAGAATCTTCTCCCACTTTGCTATGGACCTTAAACTATCACCAAGGCTATGGGTAGCAATGATTTTAAGATCAACACTCCACCCTTCCTTGGCTTGCACCTAGTGTTCAATGTGGACCTCCTTTGGCCATATTCTCCACCATTATTGGACACCTCAGATATCAAAGAACAACTGATACCAACATAGCTCAACCCTGACTACATGGAACAAGCATCCACTAATTAGATAGTGGACACATAGGTCAAGGGAAATCGCCAACAGAGGATCTAGCTTTATCGTGTTGTCAAGCCGTGGCAACTCCTACACCAAGGCAAGTGGCTCACCCGAGGAAAAATTTAACAAAATTTTCCTCACCTGATGGGGGAAATCAATGCAATGGGTACCATTACTTCCTAAGGGGGGAGGACTGATCTAGGTGGATATTGGTTGCCACCCACCTATTCCAACTAGCTCCTCTTGACAGTTTTTAGTTCAACACATTCTTCTGTACTTCTTTGTAATTGTGGGTTATACATTTTCGGGGATGTCTGAAGCCCTACACATTTTCTAGGAGTAGAATGGTGGCCTCCTACCTAATCCAACTAGATTATTTTGGATGTTTTCATGTCAACACATCTTTCTGTACTTCTAGGGATGTTTTGGGTCTCTAAACATTGTTTTTTTGGCTTGCCACGGTCAAAATGTAGATGGAGTCAAAGTTTGACAACGTAATGTGTATTTATCGAAAATACCTTTCCAACAGGCTATCACGTGCTTAAAACGGAGGTTTTATGAAAAAGTTACGACCTTGGGAAGTTGAGGTACCAACTTACCCATAATGGCCCACATGAATTTTGGTGTTTCACCTCCTAAGGTTAGGTTTTTGGATGTCTAGGGTTTTGGCATTCACGAGTAATATTAAAAGGGCCTTTGGAGCCTCATCGTAATCATTCTACTCAGATGGATGCACGTAGCATCCACATATATTCTCAGAGATAGCTACCACCATTCAAGCAAGTTGTTTCAGTTTTGCAGTTTTACAGTTTCAGCCTATTTCATTTATTCAATAGAAGATATTGTTCATTGGATATTTGTTTTTTTTCCATATCTCTGTGTTTATTGTATTCAGTCTATTAATTATTTCGCTCTGCTCCTACATATGGATCAATATGATTACAAACTTAGGAAAACAAAATCAAATCCATTAAGGAAACCCATTCCCTTTAGTAAATTTCAAGACCCCCTTAGGCCTTCTCAATAATGTTGATTTAGGAGGAAAAATGCTATTGCATCAGACTCCTATGGTTGAAAATTTTCATGATCTCTTCATCACGTGTCTTCAATTGATGAAGTCCTCCTGGATCCTATATCTTATGTTGCTGCTCACTTGCCTTGTTGCCTTGTTGTTGAATTGTTGTTGCCTGCAATCTTTTAGGATCCCATACTTTACTTTGTTGTTGTGTAAATGCCTTGCTTCCTTCAGTTAGATGTAATTTCACTCTACTCTTCTTCTTCTTCCTTTGCTATTCCCACTTGGAAATATTCATCAAATTCTTCCATAACTCATCCAATTCAATGCCCAGTCTTTCCTTTTTCTGGTACACATAATTGTTGCAATTCGTCTGCTGTAAATTTTCACAAAAAAATTGAATGGTTGCTTCCATCTCTTTTTATTTACACCTATGACCGTCCTCAATACCTTGAGAACAATGCTCAATAAATAAAATTTATGAAACCGATATTTCATATCTCTAAGTTGCATGCTCAATCTACATGGTTTCTCAAATAAGCTCTGTTCTTGGATTCTATTAAAATGACAAATTTGCGATAAACACTTTATACCTTTTTGTAAGAATTTCTCCATGATCTTGCATTAATGATCTTCAGGATTTTCATCATCCTTCACTATAATATCTTCTTTGGAAAGTTCCATACTTTCATCATTGTAGTCTTTCATAACCCATTCCAAGATTCCATGTACTGCATTATCAACTGAAGTATCTCCAATCCAACTCATTTCTCTTTTCACATCTTCATCCTCCTTGTTGTCTTCAACACTTGCATTCTTTGAACATGCATGATATTCCCTTTCACAACTTTTATGAGACGATGTTGTCTCTTCCTATGATGTAACAAATTTATTAATTTGTTTCTCCTCTATGCCTTTATGAGAAAATTTTTCATCTCCCTCAATGTCTTTTATGACAACTTTTGGTGGCTACCTATCTTCATAACTTGAATAACCTGAAATCACACACAAATCATTAATTTTAAAAAAATGAGACCCTTGAGTCTCTTTAGATTCCTCTAACATGCTTTCCTTATGCTAGAATGAACTTTCCATGATCTCCATGAGGCCTGCACTCTGAACCTCATTTTCCTCTCCAAGCATCACTCCCTACTTTGGTTCTTAAAAGTGAATGTGAGCCCTACTTCCAAGGACTTTTTTCACTCAGCTTCTATGAGTTCTTCCTCTCTGATCCAAGCATGCAATCTGTACTTCAAACTCTGCCTCAACTTCCTTACATATAACTATTCAATAGGCCACTTAACCTTCCTCTTCAATTTCCAAACATATCTATGGTCTTCCTCACTTTCCTGTAGTAACTTCATTACTATACCAAGTCTTTATTTGAACTCAACAAGCTCTCTGTCAATTTTCTCTTGACTCATATGCTTTCTTCCAAGTTCTCTAGCATTCTCTTTTTTCTTGCTGTGGCTTCTCTCCGAACCCTTTTCATGACTATCAATAGTCATCTCCATCTCTTCCCTTTGTGAGATTATCCTTTCCCACTATGAGTTACATCAAGCCTTTCCTCTGTAGTAAGTCTCTACACCTTTCCACTCAATATCTCATCAAGATTTCTCCTGATATTGACCTTTTGGTATCGCATGTTCTCTCTCTTGGAACCTTTTGAGTACCCTTGATCCTTAGCTTCAAAAGTTGAATGCTTCTGCACTCCACTCACTTCCTCTTGAGGACTACACTGATCCTCCTTCTTCAAGAAATTATCACAAATTCTCCTTGTTGTAAGGGTCCTTCTGCCACAAGCCTCTCTCTTCTAAGGATTCTTATGCCTTCCTCTTCCTGTCACATGTTTACTAGCTATATGGGATGCTATAAATTTGTATCTCCTCCTCCTGCTACCCGCAACCACAATTTCTTCTTAACCAGAGTTATATCAATTCATATAACTATTTTACTTGCAAGATTTGTTCCAAGATATTTTATTCGAAACAACTCTTCCAACTCTGCTTCTTGGTTGGAATGGTCTCAATTATGTAGCTCCAAAATTCCTATGCTAAACTTTGTCTCTTTACCCTATATCCTCAATACTCATTCAGATTTGTACTACAATAATCCTTTCCACTATGTTTAGTATCTCTTACATAACTCCAAAAAGAATTACTGCGCTCTAATTCCACTTGATGATGACCTCCTAGTAAAAAACCCACATATGCAGAGTACAGATCACTCTCCTGCAACTTCAACACTTGAGATGCTATCAACTCTACATATGAGCCCAAATCCTCTAACATTATTTGGTATGGGAGCTTAGCTTAAGCACTCTATGAGCTGGCACTAGTATCCTTTCTGAAAATTTCAAGAACTTATTTTGTTTGGGTGCTAAGCCCTTGTCCTCCACATGAACTGATGCTATGACCTTTCACTAACTCTAGACTGTCAACTCCTTCACCCAAACACTTATCACATAGGCGCTTAACTCCCATAGGACCTAAGCTATGACCAAACACTTATCATCGTCGTCATAATTTTTTATCAGAGTGTCTCGAAGCACAGGTACTAAGTCAATCCGATGGGTTGGTTTGACGGAACAAAATATGACCTTTTCAGACTTTGGGGAACATGAATCTCTTCGTTGGTTTGGGACTCCGAACAAACATGAGCCACACCGACAATTTCTAAGCCATGAATTTGATCAAGGTTTTAATATTCATCGTTGATGGATCAAGATTGGTATTAGGTTATTGAATTATCATCCCCCGATATGATGGATAATCCTCCACCATCAGTGTCTTGTGATAAACGATCACAATCCATGGATCAAACTGTTGGAAGATTGGTTGTTGTTATTGATGTCAACCCTAGTCATGGGTTTTGGACCGCAAGATTGATAAAGGTATTTTGACATGAAGGACAATGCACATGCATATAAAACACCCATGAATGGATATTATACATCATGTTGTTTCCGGTGGTATGTTTCACATCACATGGATCCTTATGGTTGAGGAGAAATGAATTTTTGAAGATGACAAAGTGAATTGAAGAAGGAAGTACATGTAGGCCCTGAAGATAATTAAAGAAAAGAATTACAAAATAAGAAAGTGTCAGGTCAGCCCTAGTGTTAAAAGGAAGTGAAATAAATGGTATAAACAAACATCATTATACATTCATTTGATACAATTCGAATTTCAGAGGAAATAAGAAGTAAAGAAGGCCAGATTTCAAGGGAGGATGAAGTCTTTTGGTGATGTGTTCTAAGGTATGTTATTTCCAGGTCATCTTACCTTTTTTGCTATAAATTTTTTTCTAGAACGATTCAGATGGTGAAATTTCTATGGCATTGAGAAGACATATCAAGGTACCTGTGGTAAAAATTTCAGCTCTTTATTCACTATAATTATGGAGATACACTCTATGGAAGATAGGGTTTTTGATCAGTCCTGAAGCTAGTCAATAAACAAGTGGTATGGGTAAAACAATCATAACTTCTTCATAGAGAATCCAAATGAAGCAAGACAAATTGAATTGGAAAGAGTACAGACTGTAGTTTCTTGTGTATGAGTTTCAGAATTGGATGTTAAATATTGATCGCGGGGCATTCTGTACAAGTTTGGTCTCCTGAATAGACCAGAATTGAATAAAGTCTACCATTCTTTCTATAACTTCTTTTTGGGGAGGGTTGAAGGAGTGAAAATTGGAGGAGTTTTAGAGAATACATTGAGTAATATTACCTATAGGATCAAAGTACTCCAAGAATTGAAGAATTGCAGAAATTGAAGAAGTCTCAGGAAGCATTATCAGGTTCAATGTGATGATTGGTTGATGGTGATGATTTAATGTAAAGTTTTATTATTTCTCATATATTCTTGGGTGGAAGGAAGGGGCAAGGATGGAGAGTTAAATACTCTCTTGATATTGGAGGATTGTATCTTACTCTTGGAGGTTTATCCCTCCCTTTACATTTGGAAGCTGTAGCTACCTTTGGAAGTCATTACTTCCATTGAACAATAAATATTGATTATTTCTCATATATTGTGCATTGTGTATTGCGGTGTATTGGTGTAAATCTTATACTATTGTTCATTTCTCATTGGATATAGTTGAATGGTTTAAATATAAGTTTTTTTTTTTAAATTGTACTTGATACTGATTCACCCCCCTCTTAGTAACAACACAAACTTCCTCTTGTTGAAGTGTTCTAGAGTAGAGCCACTCTGATGGGTCTGATTCTGATAGTTCAAACTCATATGAACTAGAATCAAATCTGACTATTTCAGATCACAACAAGAAAGAACCACTCTGATGATTTACCTCTGAAATAATTTGCTTCAATAGGAAACTTCCACGTGATTCCTTCCTGAACTGTCAATCTATATCGTTATAAGTAGATGTCTGTCATTGATCTAACAAATCTAAGTAATTCAACTCGGACAAGCCGTGGCTACTCCAAAAACTTGCTCCAATAGTACAACACCACTTGTTCCTCCTAGATCCATCGATCTGGATTGCCTTGAACAGATATGCATCATTTTTTTGGGTCTCTCTCCCACTAAACCTTCCAACTATTATTGTCTTCGATAGTCATCAGACTATATTCCTCCACCGTTGATATTCTCCCCTCAATCAATCTTCACTATTGATCAGACTCTCCCCTAGCAGAGTATTCCTCAGCTATGTCCTTCGACAATGTATACCCTGATAGACTAAGAATCCATGTTGTCGATCTAGGAGGATCAAGGGTCAAAATTTCTTCTGGGTTTCAAGACTTAAACCATTCTAAAAGGATGTGGTTTTCAACCGTTGATATTGCATAATCAACGATCATGATAAAATCTCATTTCCTTCGCAAGCTAAACCTCTCTGAAGTCTACAGTCAACTTCGACTCTTCATCTCAATCCTATCCCTCTCTTGACTTCGTCAATATATGTGTTTTTCCACGAAGTTTATAGGAACAAAGTTCAAAACCATTCTGATAAGATATTGTTTTCAACCATTGATCTTACATAATCAACAATCACGACAAGATCTCATTTCCTCCACAAAATAAATCTCTATGAAGTCTACAAACAACTTTGTCTCTTCATCTCGATCCCATCCCTCTCCCGACTTCCTCAATATTTCCATTTTTCCACGAAGTTCATAGGAAATGTGTCTCTCTGTTAATATCTTTCACCGAATTCATACCCTGAAATTCACTATTCATTTAGCAGAGATTACATTATACATCTCTCATCCCTACACATTCAATCTCATCCTGATACACACAGGACTATAAAAGAGGATTAATAAAACACCAACTCAATAAACACACACCGTGTAAAACTTCAATTAAATCATTTATTGTACATGGGTTTTCTAGAGAAACCCCTCAAACTATTCTATCCTAATTTTACAATTCATTGGCCTCTATTCGAGCTGTTGTTAGCACTTGGCCTCTTACACACACACACCTCTCTATCCTCTCTCTATTGCCCATAGGATTACAATTTAAACATGGAAGTTAAACTTCCATCTCAACAAAACAATTCCTAAGAATATGGAACTAATTACAATAATGCTATTTCATCCCTCTACAATTGATGATTCTCCATTTGATCGAATCCTCCATACTTAAGAAAATCCACAGAATCCAACTAATTTTCTCAATCAAGCCATTTAGATCATAATTAGGGAAAACAAACCCTATCCTTCTAGAATATGATTACAAACTTAAGAAAACACAATCAAATACATTAAGGAAACTCACTCCCTTTAGTAAATTTCAAGACTCCCTTAGACCTTCTCAACAAGGTCGATTTAAGAGGAAAAATGCTCCTACATCAATTTTATATAGATAAGCATATCATCAAAGAAAGAAACACAACATTTCTAAGTTAGGGTCGATTTTTTTTTTTATCATAAGGCTTCGAAAAGTAGAAGGATCATTAGTTAACCCAAAAGGTTTGATCAATAACTCATAGTTCTGTTCATGTGTTTTGAAAGATATTTTAGAAATGTCTTCTTAATCTGATTTGATTGTATCTTGATTTAAGATCTAACTTTGTAAAATAAGCCA
>ML782343.1:681038-702391 GCA_009831015.1 Picea engelmannii | reverse complement strand
TTATTATTATTATTTTATTATTATTATTATTATTATTATTATATATATATTTTTTTTCTGACTATAATTACTAAAGCTGAAAATGAATTCTTACTTGGTTGAATAATACATGAATATAGCATGTCTTGTACCATTTTCTCAATCTCCCCTTTTGTCGATGAGGATATATATAAGGCATTTTATTAGGAGGAGTACTTCCATGTATTAGTTCAATTTGATGTTCATGATCTCTAGATGGAGGTATCCCTTTAGGAATTTATTGGAAGACCTTATAGTGCTTTTCCAAGGTGCATTTTAATTCCTTTGGAATATTTTCATCTTCTTGCTTTATTTCCATAGAATAAATTCTAACCAGAACTCCCTTACTACCCTTTTTTAAGATATTTTCCATTCTATGAGAGTTGATGACTCTAGAAGGTCCATATTTTAACCCTCTGAGTTCATATTGGCTCCCTTCCAATTCAAATATCATGAATAATTCATTATAGTTTGTATAAATTGTACCCAATGTTCTCAACCATTGAGTCCCCAAAACAACATATACTCCCCCAATGGGAATGCCATACATTGGGATTTCTAAGTTATATTCTCCCATACTAAGTTTAATGTTGTGGTGTTTTCCTACACAATCAATAGTCCCTCCATTAGCAACCAAAACTTGAAAATTTGTCATTGGATACACAAAACAATTGAGGCTCTCTGCTAATATTTTATCAATGAAGTTATGGGTACAACCCAAGTCAATAAGAACTATGGCCTTTTTCTTCTTAACATATCCTGCAGCCTTAAGGGTTTGAGGTCCTAACAAACCTTCCAATGCATGAATATATATTTCAAACCTATTATTGTTGTGCATAATTTCTACATCTTTTTTGTGCTCTTTTAAGTTCACAAGTTCTTCTTCATCCCTTTGTATAGATGCCCTCATTTCCTCTTCAACATTATTGTCCAAGGTAAAAAAAAATATTTCTTGACATTTATGCCCTTTTGACAATTTGTTATTACAACCAAAGCATAGTCCTTTTTCTCTTGTTTCCTCCATTTCCTTCGGTAATAATTGAGTAGGTTGAGGTAGGGTTTCCTTATGAGATCCAAATCAATCTCTGCTTCTTGCATATGCTCTAGTGGTATAATTGTGTGTATATCTATTCATGGCTTCAATATAATGAGAAAATTGCATAGCCTCCATAATATTTTTAGGATGTTTTAAGAAAAGTTCATGTTTAATGTCTTCCTTTAATCCACCAATGCAATCTTCCAATAGATGTTCATCACTTATGGTATCCACCCTTGTGGCCAAAACCTAAAATTCTGCATTATAATGTTCAATATCACCCAAGTGCTTGATTCTTTTCAGTTGACTAAAGTAGTTTTTTTCCAAAACTTTTCCATATTGTGCTTCCAAGTCTCTTGTAAATAGACTCCAAGTATAATGATAAAAATGAGTCTGCCTTTTGAGTACCCATTGATACCATTGTTATGGTTTTATATCAAAGTACAAGGTTTCCAAGGAAATCATTTTCTTATCATCCATAATATCATGCAATTCAAAGTATTTCTCTATTTGGTTCACCCATGTAAAGACTTATATTCCATCGAACTTCTTTAATTCAACCTTGGGAAAGTTGACACCCTTAGGAACCCATCCATAATTAACTCCAATATTAGAGTTAAATCCCCCTGAAAAATGCTTATTATTGGAAGGTTGTTTAGCATGAATACTTCCTTTATTTTCATGACTCTCTTAGGTTAAAGTGTCACTTTTAGAAAGCCTCCCATCTAGGGTTTATATAATAGTTGACATGGAAATTTTCAGTTCCTCAATCTTCTTTTCCATTTTTACCCTATTTTCATCCATATTCTTTTCCATTTGTACCATATTTTCATCCATATATTCCATCTTATTTTTTATCAATTCATTACTTGTTATTGACTTAACACTCAATTCATTAAATTGGTTCCCCAATTTGTCTAGTTGGTGAAAAATCTCTTCTCTTTCTTCCCTAGTCATGGTTGATATTTTTGGAGTTTTAGTTGTTGAAGTAAATTTTGGAGCACCCTTTCGATCCATATGAGACAAAAATAATAATTCTCATGTTTTTTCTCTTTATCAATAATTTCAAATAAACAAAAGCAGATCTCGAATCAATAGTCATGCCAATTGTAAATTGTGTACCTTTGAAACACTAGTTGGGATATTGTCTTCCTTTTTCCCGATGTATCACTGAATTTTAGGCCCTCCCAAGTCTTAAATTTTGATATGTAGTACATTTATGTTTCTTCTCTGCAATGCCATAGGTTTGACCAAAATTTTATGGTCCAAGTTAAAGTTATGGTAACTTTACCAAAGCTTGTTGATTTTTGTCCCTTTCTAGAGAATGATATTGTATGGAATTTCACATGTCCAATATTTCATATATATTTCTTAATTTTTTACCTGGAATACTATAGTATGTTTTCTTTCCATAGAAACTAGTGGCACTCAATTTGGAATTTTCAAACTTTAGATATAGCACTTCTACCAACAACACCTTTTTGAGACTAGTTTTAGGACAAGTCAAATAACCCTGTTTTTTTTTTTGGACTAGACGAATCGACAACATCGTCCATCTTGTACTCACGTGACATGGGGTCGATTCCAACGACTACCACTATAAACCCTAGGCACGACTAGTTGGGGGCACAAACTTCATGGATGTTTCGTCGAGGCTCAAACCAATGAATTGCTTAACAACCTGTATACATTAACAGAATGTGCAGTTTCCAATCGACCAACACCCATGCCCCTAAATAAAACTAATTTACACAACTTATATCTCAGGAAATAAATGATTCAAAAATTAAAATTAAAAAAAATGTAATTCACAATGTTGCCTCAATATTATGAAAATTTCACAGTTTGAAACCTTTCCCAAAAAACGTCATAGCAAAAATTCCACTATGAGTCATTTGAAATTGATTTTAAATTAGTCACAAACCCTCACTCGATAGGCTATATCTCATAAATTATAAAAAATACCTGCAATATTTACCAAATGTACCTAAAAATGTCTCTAATGTAGCCTCAAACTTTCATGGTTTGAATCATCCAACAAAAAAAAGTTATAGTGAAAATTCCAAAATGTCTTGATTGAAGGAGAGAAACCTAGGATCGTATGCTATGATACCAAATGTAATGAACTAAACTCCAAAAAATAGCCAATGAATACTCCAATTCAAGGGGAAAACTTCTTTTTAAAATATATGAAATGCACATAACAAGATGAGATGCCTATACAAATGAATATACTTTATTATAAATAGGAGATAAAGTGAGCATGATGTAACCTACCCTAAGCTTACATAGGGCCTTAGGAGCCTTAACATGGTAGATACATATTTGTGTTGTGTAAATGTAGTAAAAGTATCAATTGTTGGCATTATTGATTGTGTGTTTTCATTGATAGAAACTTGATTCAAACATGTACAATAAACAGAGAAAAAGGAAGATCACCTTGGGGTAGAATAATTTCATGATCACTGTTGATCATGATAGGATCAATAGTGATACTATGTTCCTAAAGCTAAAGACATGTAGCATGCATAGAATCCACGTAAAGAAGGAGTAACAAAACACAAGGAATTAAGAGCTCATGAGGGTTAGCGACTAAAGATCAGTGCATAAAAGAATGCACAAACGTTAATCGAAGCTCAAAAGAGATGGCACATTTAAAGTAACATAGGAGATAGAGTTATGCGAGTGAATAAATACTTTTGTAAAGGATCGAGTTACATGAGTCGTTCATTCTTAGTTTGGGACAATCCAGGATCATTAGATCAAGGTGAAGTCAGAGAGTGGGAAGGATTAAATCTCAACCAACGGATCTGGAGAAGTAGCATTATGGACAGTTGGATCATGCGAGAATCATAGATTGAGAGAGATTAAATAATATCTGTAAGATTTCATGGAGGAAATTCAAGTGAGCTCTCAACCATTAGATTAGTTTGGGATCTATCCTGATCGTTAGATAGAACCAAGTGGAAGGATAGGATAAACAGACCCCATAAGACACAAAGTCTTGAAATCGCCGAAGTCTCGAAGAAAATAAGGGCCATCAGATCTGGGAAATGCATGGTGACCGTTGGATGAGGATAGGTGGGTCCAATAGTGGTCAACTTCAACACTAACCACTTCGGCTAAAAAGAGTCCGAAACATGTAAGTTCACCCGAAGGATGAATCCCAAAGTCCCGAAGTGAATGAGGGCAATTATATCTAGGAAATGCACGGTAACCATTGGATGAGGATAGTTGGGTCCAATGGTGGTCAACTTTGGCACTGACCACTTTGGAAAAAAGAAGTCTGAAACATGTAATTTTACTCGAAGGCCAAAGCCCTGGAGTTGCGAACTCCCATCGACTATCGGATTAGAGGAAGAGCAGGGAAATCCTGTCAACCATTGATCTGGAATGAATATTGAAACCATTAGATTGTGCTAAAAGGAAGAAGGTGGTCAACTTCGACATTGACCTAATTCAATGATAAGAATCTCAGATAAACCAAGAAATCCCGAACTCCGGAGCCCTAGAGTTAACAAATCCCGTCGATCAAGACAAGAAAAGATCTACAGTGATAGATCTATTCAACACTTTAGCAATGATCGAAGGATGATATAAAAGTTACAAAACTCTCGAAGCCACAAAGTACCAAATCCACGAAGTGTAAAGCCATGTGGTAGAAAATAAATATGACACATGGCCCAATCGACTAGTGACAAGTGTCAAGGTCTAGTTGGCACATTAGGTATACGAAAGTAATGAATCAAGGTGATACGTGGAAACCACTCAGCCAGTGCCACGCCAACAGTGACGTCAACAAGACACATCACTCTAGGACTACATCCTATAAGGATATCCAACTTCTCCTACCAGCTAAAATATCCGAAGCACCAAAGTTCGAAGTCAAAAATTAATGTTTGGCCATTGATCTAAGATTTTATGGAATATTTCTTGATCGTCCGATCAAGTACATTGGAAGGATATATTAAGCGTGACTCATGAAGTAACGCTAAACTTGATATACTTTGGGAGCGTTCTCGACCATTGATCAAGCATAGTGGAAGGATAACATAAGTGGAGGTGTTAACCAACAACAAGTGATCACCACCATTCTATGACTTATACTGTAGGTAAACCTCCGGAGTGATTGATCTACTCCATAGTCCCGAAGCCATGAATAGACAAATTCCTGGAGTGAACGAGAACCGTTCATCTCAACTATTGATTAAGTCCCGACCGTCAATTTGTTTGAACCCTCTGGATAAGCTAGGATCGTCCATCTAACGTAAGATTAAATATTGGTCATATGATCTACTAGTGAATACAATATACACACTTCGGTGAAATGTACTCCGGGAGGATTGAATTATTGCAAAGGTAGGAAGTATCGAAGTATGAAGTACCGAAGAACCTGGTTCCAACACTGGTCACATGATAAGGTAAAGAAGCTAAAGGGGCTATAAGTAAATAAGTCCTCAAATGCTTGAATACAGTCCCACATAGAAGAATAGGGGCAAAAGAAGAAAGCGCTAATAAAAAATGCTTGGAATGGTTAATCTCCTGGTTTCAAGCTTGTGGTCACACAAATTTTGGTTGAAGGGAGCGCCTATTGATTAAGACTTGAATTCATAACAATTCAAGATCTGTAGACTAATGAACCAATACACAGTCATGATTAAAGAAGAGTTAAATCATGAACATTATGAATAAAGAATAAAAAAGAAAAATGCTATTATTTAAAGTTTAATATTATCATTTAAATGAAGAGGTGCAATGGTTAAAAGTTCAAATAAAGGGACACAATGCTTCAAATCTCACACCAGTTGGAAGACTAAATAAACAAGAAAGAATGGTGAGAAGAAAGTGTATTGGTGGATTATATATATATATATATATAATGGATTGAATGGAAGTTCATTCTATTAGGTTGGTTCCTGTTTACAAGTCGAGTCTTTTTATGAGGGTTGGATTCCTCACATCTCAGTTGGATTTGAGATCAACAAGATGGGTCTTGTTATGAGGGTTGGATTCCTCATTTCTCAGTTGGATCTGAGAACTACAAGCTAGGTATTGTATTAAAGATTTGGATCTCTCATATTCATTTGAAGTTGAAGATATTAAAGGATTGGTTTTATTTGTATTTATTCAAGTTAAATAAATAAAATAAAGATGTTTTATCTACTTCATACATTTTGTGTTACACATGTTTATGAATAATTAATTGAGATGCATATATCTTATTCAATTAATTCAGTAAACATATGAAAGTGTGAAAAGCGGTCAAAAGTTCCAGACACTGATTCACCCCCCCCCTCTTTCTCAGTGTCAATGTGTTTTTCAACAATTGGTATCAAATAATGCGCCTTCAACACAATTTAAACAGTAGAAGTTAGATTATGAAGAAATGGGTGGACAAATGGTTCTCTCCACAAATGAAGCACCCTTATTTGATGGAACTAACTACTCTTCATGGAGGGAAAGAATGAAATGATATCTGAAGTAAAGATGATCTGGTGTTTGGGAATCAATAGTATCTAAACCTTGGTACTCAACTACCTCAAAGAACAAATCCAAAACAATAAAAGAAGCAAATAAAAATAAGTCAATAGCATTAAAGGAAATCCAGGATGGACTGTGAGACCAAGTCAAAGAAAATATGGGACACTGCACCTTTGCTAAAGTACTATGGCTCCAACTGGAGAATCATTATCAAAATAAAGAACAAAACAAAGAAATGGAGAATTCCAATCAATTTATAGAACAAAACAAAGAAACAAAAAAATCCAATCAAATTAAAGAAAAAAACAAAGAAATGGAGAAATCAAATCATATTGAAGAACAAAATACAAATAAAGAGAATTCTGATAAGAATAAAGAACAAAACACATAAGAGGACAATTCCATCAAAGAATTGATGCAAACCCCAATCATCAACAAAGAAGACTACTACATCAAGGAATTGATGAATACCTCAGTATTCACTAAAGAAAAACTATTAGATTTTAAGACTGATGTTATAACTACATTTGAAGTGATTAGTATGGAACCAAGAAATGGTATATATATTGAAGTTACTAATGATGTTCTTGACCATATTGAGTACACAATTATGTGCACTTTTGAAGAGTTAGAGAAACTTCAAAAAATAGATATGTTGCTACTACAACAATTAGATCAATCTAACCATGAAGAGAATGAACAAAAGATTTAGCTAGAAGACAAAGAAGAAGAAATCAAAAGATTGAAGAATAAAGTTGCTAATCTAACAGAAGAAATGGAATGATTGAAGACACATGACAATAAAAACAAAGAAGTACTATAAGAGACAAAAGAAATGGTCATCTGTCTAAAAACTCAACTTGAAGAAGCTAAGAAAAATAAATAAGCCCAGAAGATCCAATTAACTAAAAGAGAAGAATAATGTCACATGTTGGAATTGGAAATTATTAATGTTAAAAAGATAAATGAAAGTACTCATGCAACTCTAATGACTAAAATTAAAGAATCTAAGAAAAATGAAGAAGCACATAAGATCCAATTAACTAAAAAGGAAGAATCATGCCACAGGTTGGAATGGGAAGCCATCAACCTTAAAAGGATTCAGATAGAAAACAAGGAAGAAATCAAAATATTGAAGAATGAAGTTGTTGATTTGAAAAAATATATAGAAGAGTTAAAGACATATAAAAAAAACTGATAACTGCACAAAATTATTGAATGATACAGAAGAAATGGTCATCAATCTAAAGACTCAACTTGAAGGAGCTAAGGAAAAAGAAGAAGCCTTGAAGATTCAGTTGACTAAAAAGGAAGAAACATGTCACATGTCGGAAATGGAAGTTATCAACATCAAAAGAAGAATGAAAGGACAAAAGAAAATTTCAAATTCCGGAACAACTCAACTATCCTAGATAGGATCTGGAACAATCAAAGACCAACTAATGACAAAACTGGTCTTGGATACAATAAGAAAGAAGAAGGTGGCAAATGGAGCACCATTCAAAAAAATGATAAAGGATCATCCTCCTCAAAAGAAAAAGGTACATTCACAAAACTAAAACAAACCATGAACTTTGTCAAGGAAGGAATCTATAAAAGTAAAAAACAAGAAACATATCAAAAGACAGACTTCTCATGTCACAACAGACTCAAGTATGGAAACATCTTCAATGGCTATTTCTTTTCTTGTAATAACTTTGGTGACAAAATATTGGAATGCAAGAGTCCTGAAAAGAAAAAATCAGGAAGGTCCAATAACTTAATGAGACGTTGGAGATGCAATTATGTTGGCCACACAACAAAGTTTTGTCATACAATGAGATGTTACAAATGTGATTGGTTTGGACACAAATCCCAAAACTACAAAAAATCAAGAAGTCAATCCATGAGAAATAATTCATACAAGTCAGGAAGAAAATATAATGAAGGTTGGAAGAAAAAAAGAAATGACAAATCTCAAAGGACAAACTTAGAAAATAAATATCCAAGAAACAAAATATCTGATGAAAAGGTATGGAGAAGAAAATCTGAAATAGAAAGCAAGAAAGATGATCTGGCATCTGCAAATGAAGAAATTGATAACAAGAAAATGATGGGTGAAGTTCCTAATAAGGAATGTGAAATTCATAGATTTGAATATGAAATGGATCAAATTCAGGAAAGGAGAGTTCCTAAAGAAGAATATGACACAATAGAAGATCCTGACGATATCATGTAGATCGAGAGTACATTAACCAATAAAAGAAGAATGCAAACATAAAATCCCAAAGAAGAAAATGAATAAGTTTCACTTACAGAGAGCAATGATGATAATGATGAATCTTCAATAGCATATCAACCAGAAGAATTGAGCAATGAAAATCTTGGAAGTTTTCCAATGTTATTTTCATGAACTACTAAATTTCCTCTCAACAAAAAATATGAATAAAAGGAAGGAGGAAGGATTTTACAACATGATTTGGTGTAAGTACTACAAAATACTACTAAAGTATGGTATGATCTAAACCTAACGAGGAATTTCCAAAAGAATGAAAAAATTATGAAGAGGACTTAACAAACAACAGATGAAAGGACCAATTCAATATTATTTCTAAGGGACATAAGTTGAAGTTGGTTTTTGCAGAGTTGAAGGACCATGAATAAGATATTAAATTGGTTGAAGAATGGAAATTGAATTAATTGGTATCGATCAATGGTATTGTTGTGAAAGATCATAATATCAATGATAATAAATAAACATATCAAGAAGATTAGTAAGATTCACACCCTTGTTCTTTAAGACAAAGGAGAAGACAATAAAACCTTGTGAAACAATAAAAAATCAGGGTGAGTGTTTACTTTAGTCATCAAATGAGGAAGTCATTGGATTAGGTTTAAAAGAATTGATCACTACAAAAAATTGGTATCAATAAGACTACCTATTTGAACACAAAATCCCAAGAGATTGAGATAACAACTGACAAATTCAGAGGGGGATAAAAGTAGTAAAATTTTAACTCTTTGTCATTGATGTCAAAGGGGGAGAAAAACAATAAAACAAATTCGGTATCAGTATTTGGTTCAATCCTCCAACCTGAAAATGAGATCATTGATAAGGGAAGAACAAGTATTTGTTTTACATATATTTTTCCCTCAATGCCAAAGGGGGAGATTGTTGGCATTATTGATTTTGCGTTGTCATTGATGGAAACATGAGCCAAACATGTACAATAAACAAAGAAAAATGAAGATCACGTTGGGGAAGAGGTAGATCACCTTGGGGTAGAATAAATCCGTGATCACTGTTGATCACGATAGGATAAAAAATGATCATATGTTTGTAAAGCTTAAGAGAGGTAGCATGCATATAATCCATGTACAAAAGGAGTAACAAAGAACAATGAATTAAGAACTCAGGAGGGTTAGTGACTAAAGATCAATGCATAAAATAATGCACAAACATTGATCGAAGCTCATAAGAGATGACACATTTGAAGTAACACATGAGACATAGTTCTGCGAGTGAAGAAATCCTTTTGTAAATGATCAAGTTACATGAGTCATTCATTCTTAGTTCGGGAAAATCGAGGATCGTTATATCAAGGTGAAGTAAGAGACTAGAAAGGATTGAATATCAACCATCGGATCTGGAGCAATAGTGTTATGGACAGTTGGATCAAGCCAGAATCATAGATCGATAGAGATTAAATAAGATCCGTAAGATTTTGTGGAGGAAATTCAAGTGAGCTCTCAACTATTAGATCAGTTTGGGATTTATCCTCATTTTCAGATAGAACCAAGTGGAAGGATAGGATAAGCGGAACCCATAAGACACAAAGTCTTGAAACCCATGAAGTCCCGAAGTAAATAAGGGCCATTAGATCTAGGAAATGCATGGTGACCGTTGGATGAGGATATACGGGTCCAATAGTGGTCAACTTCGGTTCTAACCACTTCGAATAAAAAGATTCTGAAACATGTAAGTTCACTTGAAGTCCAGAGCCCTGAAGTCCCGAAGTGAATGAGGGCCATCAGATCTGGGAAATGCATGGTAACCATTGGATGAGAATAGGTGGGTCCAATGGTGGTCAAATTCGATGATGACCACTTTGGAAAAAAGGATTCCAAAACATGTAAGTTTACCTGAAGGCCGAAGCCCTGAAGTTGCGAACTCTCGTCGACCGTCGGATCAGAGGAAGAGAAGGGAAATCCTGTCAACCGTTGATCTGGAATGAATATTGAAACTGTTAGATTGCGCTAAAAGGAAGAAGGTGGTCAACTCTAACATTGAACTACATCGGCGATAAGAAGCTCAGATAAACCAAGAAATTCTGAACTCCGGAGCCCCGAAGTTAACATAAGTCATCGATCAAGACAAGAAAATATCTACGGTGATAGATCTATTCAGAACTTTGGCAATGATAAAAGGATGGTATAAAAGTGCAAAAACTTCCGAAGCCATGAAGTACCAAAGCCATGAAGTGTAAATCCATGATGCAGGAGGGAGACATGTGGCAGAAGACAAATATGACACGTGGCCCAATCAACTAGTGACAATTTTCAAGGTATAGTTGGCACATTAGGTATACGAAAGTCATGAATCAAGGTGACACGTGTCAACCACTTAGCCAGTTCCATGTCAATAATGATGTCAACAATCCACGTCACTACGGGACTACATCCTCCGGGGATATCCAAATTCTCCTACCAGCTAAAATATCAGAAGCACCAAAGGCCGAAGTCATGAATTAATGTTTGGCCATTTATATAAGATCCTACAGAATATTTCTTGACTGTTCGATCAAGTACAATGGAAGGATAGAGTAAGCATGAATCACGAAGTAACACTAACCATTGATATACTTCGGGAGTGTTCTCGACTGTTGATCAAGCATAGTGGAAGGATAAAATAAGCGGAGGTGTTAACCGACAACAAGAGGTCAGTGCCATTCTATGGATTATACGGTAGGTAAGCCTCTAGAGGGATTTCTCTACTCTAGAGTCCCGGAGCCATGGATAGCCGATGTCCTGGAGTGAACGAGAATTGTTCATCTCAACTCCTGATTAAGTCTTGACCGTCGATTTGTTTGAAGCCTCTGGATAAGCCAGGATCGTCCATCTAACAAAAGATTAAATGTCAACCGTCTGATCTACTAGTGAATACAGTATATGCACTTCGACGAAATGCACTCCACGAGGATTGAATGACTACAAAGGCTAGAAGTACTGAAGCATGAAGTACCATAGAACCTAGTTCCAACATCGGTCTCATGATAAGGTAAAAAAGCTAAAGGGGCTAGAAGTAAATAAGTCCTTAGATGCTTGAATACGGTCCCACGTAGAAGAATAGGGGTAGAAGAAGAAAGCGCTAATAAAACAATGCTTGGAATGGATAAGCTCGTGGTTTCAAGCTCCTAGTCACACAAATTGTGGTTGAAGGGAGCACCTATTGATTAAGACTCAAATTCAAAACAATTCAAGATATGTAGACTAATGAACCAATACACAGTCATGATTAAAGAAGAGTTAAATCATGAGCATTATGAATAAAGAATAAACAATAAAATTGATATTATTTAAAGTTTAATATTATCATTTAAATGAAGAGGTGCAATGGTTCAAAGTTCAAATAAAAGGACACAATGCTTCAAAGCTCACATTAGTTGGAATTCTATATAAACAAGAAAGAATGGTGAGAAGAAAGTGTCTTAGTGGATTATATATATATATATATATATATATATATATATATATAATAGATTGAATGGAAGTTCATTCTATCAGGTTGATGCATGTTTACAAGTCGAGTCTTGTTATGAGGGTTGGATTCCTCACATCTCAGTTGGATCTGAGGTCAACAAGCTGGGTCTTGTTATGAGGGTTGGATTCCTTATTTCTCCGTTGGATCTGAGAACTACAAGATGGGTCTTATATCAGAGATTTGAATCTCTCAAATTCAATTGAAGTTGAAAATATTAAAGGATTATTTTTATTTGTATTCATTCAAGTTAAATAAATAAAAGAAAGATATTTTATCTACTTCATACAGTTTGTGTTACACATGTTCATGAATAATTAATTGATTTGCATATATGTTATTCGGTTAATTCAATAAATCTATGAGAGTGTGAAAAGAAGTCAAAAGTTCCAGACATTGATTCACCTCACCTCTCAGTGTCAGTGTGTGTTTCAACATCAATCTCTAGGTTTTATTTTTTCAAAGGAAAGTCTCATTTGAAGAACTATATCGTAAATTGTGAGACAGAAGCATGCATGGTTGCACATCCCAATGCATGGATGACTAAATAATTGTTTATGAATTGGATTTATCATTTTTTTGCATCTGTAGCTAGTGGTGTCTCACCTTAAAAGAGACGCTTGTTGATTTTTTATGGCCATAGAAACCATATATCTTTACAAACTATTGAGGAGGCAAACAATATGGGCATTGACTTGTTCACTTTTCCTATGCACACTACTCATAAGTTGCAACCCATTGATGTACATGTGTTTGGGAATTTTGAGAGATACTTTAGGTCAAAGAGAGCATCATGGATGGAAAATAACCATTGGATAGATGTAAAAGGGTTTGAATTAGAAGAACTTTCTAGTAGATATTTTAAAAGCACTCTTGTAGTTTCAAATATTAAGGAAGGATTTAGGTGAATTAGAATCTTGCCACTAAACTATGATGCTCTTCTCAATGATATTGCTTGTAGCCAAGATTTTTATATACATGGAAATAAATATGTAGATGTTGAGGTGAACGTGTTGAGCCTATCTCAAGGAGACTGCCAACCATTAGGCAACATCGATGAACATTTTAGTGCTACTCAATTTGATGATGAAGTAGCTGAAGAGAATATGGAAGTTATTGCATCACACAAATCACATGTAGATTATGCATGCTATATTCAAAATGACAATGTTGAATTGAATATGATTGAAGGTGATAAAGCAATGAGAAACATAAACCAGAAATTGGAATTACCAAACCAAGTACCATATCCTAAGTGGTTAGTGGAAGCCATGATTAATATGAATAGACATATTGTTACCAACACTAATGAAGAAATCCTTAACATGCCTTTGTTGCCAACAAATTTCAACAATGAAGTTGTCCATTATTATGTGGATGTTTGAGGTGTAGAAGAACATAACATAGGAACCAAAGAACTAGATTACGAAACAAATGAAGAAGCATAACTCCCAAATGATCCTCATATTCAACCAAGTACCAGACTAGTGTTAGGATATTTAGACACTTAGGAGTTAGTTAAATTCAAGTTGGTCTAAGATGTCTTTAGGTAAAAGTGTGTTTATTTAGTATGCATTAGTATGCATTTGTGGTTATGTAATTTGATAGTTACAATATGTTATAGACATAGAGTGATATGATGGCTCATATTCTCCTCGATCTTAATGACTATATTGATTTGTGTCTTAACACCTAATTAATCAATGATCTCTATTTAAAGAACATGGAGGGTCATTTTCTTATGATTGATTGTAAGAAATTCTCTTGTAAAATATTTTTCTTTTTCATTAATATATTGCCTCAAGTGGCCACATTAGTTGGGTCTGTGGAATATTTCCCTATTCAATGGTTTTAACCATGTAAAAACATCAGTGTATTGATCTTTGATCTGGTTGTGTGAGTGGTTATTGAAGTTTTTTGTCCTATGTGGGAATACCCTATTTTGTCGAACATAGTAAATCACACTAACACAAACACGTTAAAAAATATAACACCAAAATAAGCATGGAATACAATTAAGCGAGATTTAAGCCACTTCTGTGTATTTGGTAGCGAAGCATGGGATCACATTCTTGATGAAAAAAGGAATGCATTACAACCTAAAAGTGAGAAGTGAATTTTTGTTGGATATTTTGAAGATGTCAAAGGTTACCAACTTCTTCAACCTCATTCCAATGAAATAATTATTATAAGAGATGTTAACTTTGATGAAAATATCTTGGCCTGCAAACCTAATTCAATGTTTGTGCCATATTTGGTGCTTGTGCACTATTCTATAACTACTATGGTTTCTTATTCTGATGATGATAGTGAGGATGAAAATCCACCTTCACCTATTCACCTTCCTCCAGATGAGTCCATTGAACAAGAACCTGCACTAGCACCACCGCTTCCTAGATGGGTCCGTTCAACTCGAGAAATAGTTGGTGATATTGTTGACATTCCTTTCGATCAATGTCAAAAAAATTCATAGTTCCAACAAGCCTCCTTTCTTTTAGCTCAAGTTTCAGATACTCATTATCTAGAAACATTTGTAGAAGCTTCTAGCCATCCATACTGGGACATGGGAATGAATGAAGAATATTGTTCCTTGATGGAGAGCGATACTTGGGATCTTGTATCTGTTCTAAATGGAAGGAAACATGTGACATGTAAATGAGTATATATAACTAAGTATGCATAATATGAAAGTGTGGAAATACATAAGGTTTGGTTAGTTTCCAAAGGATTCTCTCAATTTGAAAGAATTAACTACAATGAAACCTTTCCCCCCATAGCCAAAATGAATTCCATCCACCTTGTTATATACCTTGCTGCCTCACATAAATGGGAGGTCCATAAGATGGATGTTAAATCTACCATATTTCATGGGGATTTGCAAGAACAAACCTACATGGAACAACCTTCTTGCTATGTTCAGAATGACTCCATCCTTGTATGTCACCTTAAGAAATCCCCTTATGGTCTTAAGAAAGATCCCCAAGATTGGTATGTAAAAATGGATAACTTTCTTCTTGAAACTGGATTTTATAGATATCATAATACTTGTTATTTATGTTGATGACCTTATCCTGGTAGTGACCCTAAACTTTTAACCCATGTGAAATCCAACGTTAAAAAGAAATTTGAAAGGACATAATTAATATTTTTCCAATATTTCATTGGCCTCGAAGTATTGCAAACTAAATAATGTATTTCCATTTCCTGGCCTAAGGATGCATGTGAAATTCTTCACTGCTTTCACATGGAAGATTTGAAACCAACCCCTTTTCCCTTCCACTCTGGAGTCAAACTTGTTTCCACTTGTACTACTCTCGAAGTTGATGCCACTTTGTAGCATCAATTAGTTGGTATGATTCCGCATTTGAATCATTCCCAACTTGATATTTCCTTTGTTGTTGGTCTTGTTTCCTAGTATATACAAACACCCCATGAGAGCCACTGGAAAGTAAAAAAAATGATACTTTGGTATATCTGGGGTACAATTCTATTTGGGATACATTACATTTTATGAGTATCTCCTTTGTTTGTTGGTTTCACTAATTTAGATTGGGTTAGGGACCTTGATGATTGAAAGTATACTATAGGTTATGTTTTTATCCTTGGTTCCAAACATGTCACTTGGGATTGTATGAAACAATAGGTTATTTATTTTTCTTCAAAAGAACTAGAGTACTAAGAAACAATTAATGCAAGTCAAGAAGCCTCATGGATTCGACAGATCCTTTTAGATTTTGAATTCCAGAAGCAACATCCCACCACCCTTTGGTGAAACAATCATAGTGCCATCAATCTTGAAAAATATATAATTCAACATCAACACAACAAACACATTGAGCTACACATGCACTTCATTAGAAATCTCATTCATGATCGAGTTATTGAAGTGATATGTTTCCCTATAGAAGATCAAGTTGCAGACATTTTCACAAAGTCTCTTATAGAAGATTTTTTTTCTAGACTTTGATCTATGTTAGGATTTAAAGAAGTTGTTAGTAAGGGGGGATAGACTCTAATGCCTCCTTCCTTCTTTTATTGTGTCACCTTTGTAAATCCTTTAGTCATATCCCAAGTTGTTCTTAAAGGGGGATGTTAGAATATTTAGACACTTAGGATTTAGTTCACTTCAACATGGTCAAATGCGTCTTTAGGTAAAAGTGTGTTTCTTAGTGTATTTATTTAGTATGCATTTGTAGTTATGTAATCCAATGGTCGATATATGTTATAGACATAGAGTTATCCAATGACTCATATTATCCTTGATATTAATGGCTACATTGATCAATGACTTAACACCCTATTGGTCCATGATCTCTATTTAAAGATCATGGAGGGTTAGTTTTTGATGATTTATTATGAGAAAATCTCTTGTAAAATATTTTTACTTTGCATTAATATATTGCCTCAAGTAGCCATGTTGGTTGGGGCCATGGACTGTTTCCCTCTTCTAGGGTTTTAACCACATAAAAACATCAGTGTATTGATGTTTGATCTATTTGTGTGAGTGGTTCCTGAAGGTGTTATTCTTGTGTGGGAATACCCTATTTTATCAAACAACCAGTTCTTAGACAATTCCGAAGGTTGCCAATGGAGGGAGTGACAAAGAAAGAAACGAAAATATCATCATATTTTATCTAATTAAGAAAGAGTTCACAATTATTAATTTCAAAGGATTGCATCACACTCTTGGTTGAGGTAGAACAAAATAAAAAGGAGATGATGGAATTGGGACACAAGAATAAGGATCTTGTATATGGGAAGAGGGCATCAAGAATTGTTGAAGTAGAACATTGAAAGAAGGAAATGCTTCAAAGAGAGAGAAAGAGAGAGAGAGAAAGGAAAGAAACAAAGCACTGAAAACAACTAGAATGGCATGAAAAATAATAATGGAAGGAGAAAGGGAGGAGGGGGGATCTTGACAAGACTACAAATGAGTTTGAACATAGGAGGATGTTGACCATTGATCAATTTGTATATAATACATGATTCTTCCAATACCTTATAAATGTTTAGATCCCCCAATATCATCCAGTTTCTCCATAACAACTATTTATTCCTTCTAGTTGAAGGACTAATCTGGTATATTCTTTTCCATCACCTCCAATTCCTTTAGGCATAATGAGAATAAATCAGAATTTTAGTTTCCCTACTCCTTCTCAATTGTAAGTAGAAAAATTACATCAAGAAAATGCAAGCAACTCAACCTACTTGTATCAAGAAAATGCATCCAACTCAACCTACTTGGATCAAGCAAATGTGTGAAGCTCAACATACTCATGCAATGAACATAATCATCCTCCTTAAGCATGGATGTGTTTTCTATTTAGCCTAACCACATGTAGTGTGGATTTTCTTACAAAGGCATTTTTTGGTGTTCCTCTATTTTTCCTCAAATGCAAGCTAAAGTATTGATTAGTATCTATCTATCCCAAGTTATAAGGGCGTTTTCATTATTTAAATCGAATTTCCTAGTTTCCTCTTGAATTCGAGGCATTGTATTCATATAATGTTAATATAAATTAAAGTCTAGTTTTCTATATACCAAATACTAATTGCAACATCTATTACTAATTTTATTATCTGGAATTGCAATATCTATTTCTAATTTAATTACATAGATAAACTAGGATCAAGGATCAACACTTCTTTAGTGTATAAATTATAATAGTTTAACCAACTCTTAACTAGTTTATAAACTAGGATTTGGGAGATAGTAACATGTGATATGGTTGCTTCAAATGCAATATAATAGCCATATTATTGAAATAGATAGTAACTAACTTTTTACTAACTAGTAACATAGTATAATAATCTATATTCATTTATAGCTTAACTAACTCCTAACTAGTTTATAAATTAGGATTTGGGAGATAGTAACATGTAATATAGTTATTGAAAATGCAATATAATAGCTATATTATTGAAATGAAGAGTAATAGATAGATAGTAACAACTATACAATAGATATATAATAGATAGTAACATGTAATAGAGTCGTTGCAAATGCAATAGAATAGTTTCAAATGCAATATAATAGTTTCAAATGCAATATGCAAATAACAAATATTAATCAAACCAAATGAAAATGCACATTTCCATTATGAGCATTAATACATTACTTAAACAAAAAACAAAGCAAATATTACTCAAACCAACAATTGGGGTTGCAAACAACTCTATAGCCCAATCCTATAATTACATATTAATATCCATTACGAGCCTTAATACATTACTCAAACCAATGACAAAGAAAAAAATACTCATACCAAATAGTTATATTACTCAAACCAATAACAAATATCAAGTAGAAACCAAAAGAAAATGCAAATATTACTCAAACCAAATAACTATATTACTCAAACAACTATATTTTGTGGCATATTTTGTGATATGTAATATACGATATTTCTATGGCCCAAGATTAATTACATACTAATTTAAATACACACAAAAGATGAATTTTCTTTTCAAAAGAACATAAAAATTAATAGGACTGTAAAGTCCCCCAACTAGTTGAGGACCATTACACGTGGAAAACTCATAAAATAAAAAAAAAATCTTCTAACTAATTTTCTGTAGCTTATCAAATATACATTAGAAACATATTTAACTATTGTCTCTTACCATTAATTAAATGATATCTACAACATGTAAAAACAACATGAATGCATTTTAATAATACAACACAACAACATATAAATTATTCTCAAATACACAGAGTTCATGCACAACAATTTAACTCATACACATAACACATAAATATATAAAACACTTATTTTTCAATTCTGTTGTGAAACTAGTTGCTTGGGACTGTCGTTCCACACAACCATAGAGTCATTGTTCCAAATCTCAATAGCAAGTCACCCTTGAGCTGGGCTAGCAATCTACAAAATAGGGTGGTCTCTCACCATCCACTCACAACTCATAAAATCCACAACCAATTAGTATTCTCTTACAACTATCACGATTTTCCACCAACTTTCTTCCTCTCGACCTGCCCAGCCCAAGGAATGTACCCCTTCATTGATCTTAGTTCCTCAAGTGTCCCATTTGTTTATCATGGTCTATCTAGAACATGTAACCATGAATCTCTCTCCTTGGAACTCAAGGGAACTCACTGCGTGGAACTATGTTATGATCCAATGCCTGAAAAGTGATAAAAATTCAATGGATTACAATCCACTTCGAGGGGGAAGCCTCCTTTTACAATATATCCATTTCAGAATACAATATGAGATGAGATAATATGATCTTAAGACCATCTCTCCTTGGTGTGTGTGTGTATATATATATATATATACATATGAGACAAGGGGTACAATTATAATGAAATGGCACGATGAAGGGGTTCATAGACTACATACAAATATAACACAAGAAATGTAATAATTCAATAAGGGGATTAATAAGGGTTGTTATACATAACATGCACTTTGTCTAGGGCTTAACATGCCGCTCCCCTTAAAACAAGTGTTGTCTTCAACACTTGACAACCATGGGTGTGTATGCATGAAGAAATCACCTTCCCATGTCGCCTCATCCACTGGTAGGTTATTCCATTTGACGAGGTACTCAGTGATTGCTCAATTTTTCAGCTTCTTAATCCTTATTTGAAGGGTTGTTTATGGTTCTAGCATTATTTTCCATTCTCCATTCCTCTTTGATAAACTAGTTTGCATTGGGATCTTGTCATGTATTATCTTCTTTAAGCAAGAAGCATGGGAGAATGGATGTACACTTCCTTTTCGCAGATGACTATCATGAGAATGACCTTGAGTAGGTGGAAGACCCTTAGGAATATCTTCAAATACCTTGGAATGATTGTTGATAACTTTTTGGAGATCCATTGGAGCAGAGACTATAGGTGTTTGAATAACTATTGAGCTCAATTGTGCAATTACACCATGGTGTCCCTTTTTGAGTAATTTTTTCATGTTTTTAGATCTTATTGCTTTAGAGGGTTTCCCTTGGATACCTATAAGCTCAATTTCCTTTCCTTCTGAGGAAAATATCATGAAAATATATTGAAAATTAAAGGCCATTGTTCCCAATGATTGTAACCATTAGACCCCTAATACAACATCAACACTGCCCATTTGGATGGAAATCATGTGACTATCCAATAAATACTCTCTCATATTGAGATTAATACTATGGCACTTCCCCCCTAGATGGGGTGATAATGGGAGCCACTTGTCCATAGGAGCAGCCAAGAGAGAGCCACAGTGGCATCAACCATGTGACAAACGCGTGCCTCCCACTCTTGCCACCTTAATGCTATTAAATCCACTTTGCATAAGACAGGGAACCATTAATCTCAGTGCGCCCTTCTTTGGCTATCCGTCCCCTCAATGGACCAACAACATTTCTATTCTTTTACTCTATGTGTTGGTTTAATGGATGGAACCAACTCTTCGGTTACTATGAATTTCACAAGATGTATTGGACACCTCATTCTCCTATGGCTTATTTCTCTAGAGCTCGACCTTTCGCTCAGCTGCTCCTATGCCTGCTATCATTCTCTCCTGGTTGTTTCCTCCCTCACTGTGTCTCAGAGATGCCAAGACAGAGAGGGAAGTCCAAACGAGGCTCAACATGGAAGCCCAGCCGATCGCGTCTGGCCCTCCGACCCCCTCCTGCACCCTCCCATAGTTCCTCCTCCTTGTCGCCCTCCTCGTCCTCCTCCCTGGCATAGACGAGTCATAATCCCGCCCTCTCGTCGTATTTTTCTTACAATTTGGAGTGGCTTGATTTCTCAGGGACTTCTTTGGGATTTCACCCAGGCCCCCTAGGATATTTGGCCTCCGCTTCGCAGTCAGTACTAGTGGCTCCTCCTAAATCGTCGACCCACTCGCCCTCCCAATCGCCCCATGCCCTGCTACTCAGTGCTCACTCTCAGGGTGATGGCCATGAAGCAAGACAAGGTTCACTTCAACAACCTCACTCCTGCACCGACACTAAATTTGAATTCCAAACAGGCCTTGCACTGCTGCAAGGCCTGGTCTTTGAGCTACGCCAGGACTTGGATGATATACGGTTTCGCCTGGAGATTCTAGATGGTAAAGAAACACAATTCCTGCA
>ML782343.1:654687-673159 GCA_009831015.1 Picea engelmannii | reverse complement strand
GGAAAAGAGGATGGAAATGCGACAATTCCGAGACTCAACATACCCCCCAATTGAACTTGTTTCATGTCCTCATGCAACCTTGCATAAAACATTTCTTCTCAATTTTGGCTTTGCATGATTATATATTTTTTTGAACAATAAAGAGGATGAAAATCCCCCCCCCTCGCCCCCCCCAACTGATCTAGTTGCATATCCTCATGCAACCTTGCATGGTTATTCTTTGGGACTTTTGGCTTTTTTTAATGAAATCATTCCATGATATGAAATGCATGAGTGGCAACGTTTTTCTTATGGTTGGTTCTTGTGTGACAACCATGAATATAACAAATGTTGGCTCTTGTGTTAACAACATTACTTGTGTTTTTGCTGCAATACATAAGATTTGAAAGCATACATGCATTGGAAATGATGAACCATCAGTGTACATTAGAAAACCTTTTCTTCATGTCATGAACCATGCCAAAATAGAGCAATATCTGGAATCAAGGTGTAGTTTGGAAGAAATATGTTGATAAATGGTAAGTGAGATGAAATATGGAAAATGGAATCAAATGGTAATGAATATCCCCCTCCCCCCCGCCCAACTGAAGATGTGTTATGTGTACGAAAAGGAAAAAGGCAATAGAACATGGTGAGGGAATTTTCCAAATTCATTCACTCTAGCATGTAAGGAATTGCATGATTAAAGAGTAGAAAACAACATACCTCCACTTACCCAAAAAGTAGATGAACCATGGAAGAGGGATGCAGCTGCCACTGGATCAGGAAAAATGTGACTGTTGTTGTCGCTACGACTGGATCATGGGATGTGAAGTGAAGGAATCTGAATTGTTGATTGGTTGTATGAATCAAAAGATGAATTCTGAAAGTGGAACTGTGGTACTCTCGTATGGCTGGAAAAATATTGCTGCAACTGCTGATGGAGTCATGAAAAAGTGTATAGTCTTCACCCACTGCTAAACCTGATGGTACAATTCTAGTCATGCGAATGAATGTGTCGATGTCGAGTATGAAAAGAAGTCATTGGATTACCGACCATTGATGAATGTCGTTAACCAATGCGAGACAAACTCATCATTGATGTTAATGAGTGCCAAGGTACCTAAGTACATCTTGCGAAGTGTGAATGAATGAGCTGATGTCGAGCCACTTGCAAGATCTAACGATCAAGGGACATTGATGTATTCCCATGATTGTCAACGAGAGAACTTGCCATTAAGGCATGCAAGCCTCAAGGTACTCACAAGGACTCTAGTATCTATCCCAGATAAGGTGCCGAGGTCGATGGGTCAAGACTTGTTGAAAGGTGGGCCTTAAGGAATCCCACATCAGTCAATGCGATTTGTACAAGATGATTGGTAGGAATATAGATGAAAAGATCTCATGGTAGCAACAATGTTTATGAAAAATAAAGCAGGATAATGTAGTCATAGAAAGGGAACCGAATGGTTTTATTTGCAAGGAAAATATATGAATTGAAAATAGGGAAAACTGTATGCGACTCAGAAAGGTAGGCATGTGTGAAGTCATGATGGATAATGCAATGAAAGGTGGACTTCAATACATGGAGGATGAATAAGATTGGAAGGAGAAGGGTAAGTGATCATGTCATGGCGTAATTGGTTTTCTTGAAATGATTCTTATGACGACAAATGGTATGACATGTGTGAAGCAAAGCTTATCTCCTTCAATCTTTTGATGAAATATGTTTCTTTGAAAAGTTTATGTGATTCTTGAAATCACTTTTGCAGCCAATTTAATCGTCTTCGAACCTGTAAAAGGTTAGCACTAATCTTGCAACAAAATTGTGAGAGCATAAAATGTAGGAAAAGTGCATGCTCAGAAAATCAAATTTGAAATAAAACAAAATGTGTTTTTCCCTGATGCTATGACGCATGACTTTCTTCGTCAGTTCCTGTTTTGAGTGACTTCAAAAACCAATTTAGCTTAAGAAATTAAAGCATGAAGTAATATTGTCTTCACGAAGTTTTGGTGATCCATTTGCAATTTATTATTATTATTATTATTTATGGTTTTTATTATTATTTTTATTTACCCGAGGTTTGTTTGTATTTATATGTTTTTAAAATTTTTGTTTTCTTTGTTCAATTTTTTATGTTGTGTTGACATATTTGCAACTGACTCGAGACGTGATTTCCAAGAGAGCCAAATTTGACCCTGTAGCGCTATACATCACTGCTGTAAGTAATGAACTAGATGAGGTGACTGCAAGTTGAGATGCAATGGAAAGAACTATTCGTCCTAGTTGGAAAGGTAGAAAGATTACAACGCCAAGAAATATCATATTACTAGCCAACATCGTTATTGCATTTTCAATCAAATGAAATACAATACCTTGCATCCCCACAAGTTCATCAAATGGCACGTCCTCAATGCCATCCACATCATCTCCACCATCAAACATTTGCTCAACATGTGCCTCAAGCTGTGCAACTTGCATTTCCACACGAGCTGCTACATTTTCTAGCTTAGCTTAGTACTTTCTTCCAAGTGAGATTTTAATAACTTTGAAAGAAGAGAAGCTTACAACTGTGTCAAATGACATTTTACACTGTATTTTCTTGCATTGCACTGCAGAGAAGACATTTTAGCACTTTGGGACCATCTTATTTAGAAACTGTAATGAATTTAATTTACATAACTGTTTACAAATGGTCAAAAGAAACAGTGTAAATTACATTTCCCGCCTTGCACTGTAGAAGAGACATTTAAAGTTCATTAAGACTGTTTTATTTAGAGTCGTTTAGTTTCTGTTACAAAATTTTGAAAAGTTAGAGATGAAAAATATAGATTTTGTTAATAAAATTTTATGATTTTATAATTTTTAATATTATAAATCAATTTTTGGATCTTCATTTTCATTGCAACAATTTTATATTATAGTTTTAGCAATCCATATTTAAAATTTAAAAATTCATTCTGAAATTTTAAATTGAAGAATGAAAAAAAACTTTATGTTTTAACTCACATATCAATGCAAAGTCAGGAAATGTATACTTTTCCGAACTCCAGCAGACTGAGACGGAGGAGTTCCCAACTACATCTGTTCAGGAGCTGCCATTGGCGGGTATTTTGTAAGAAAAAAAAAATTTCCTGGCCAGCTCCACCAATTCGTGAATCAAATACTCAAATCCTTGACTGCAATACACAATAGCGATAACAAATGATGGAACGCCCAGGACTGATCTGATACAAAAACTCATTTTCTTATTTTTCTATGCAAGAAGAATAGATTCCAAGCACAGGGAAAAGAGAAGCATGGAAGAAACTTAAAAGTTCCTACAGATGCAGTAACAGTTGAGGTCTGTTACTCCTGTAACAACAACTATACACAATCAGGAGGTTTAAAGACCTTCCCTTTGTTGACCCCAATCACTGCTTATCAGAACTACAATATTCATCTTATAATCATCCGACCGTTGATACCTGAAGCACCACATTCAGGAAGATTCAATAGATTTACGAGCACATCGTCGCACTCTCCTATTGTAGGCCTGATTATCATTCTGATACAATTGGGCGGCTTCAGGATTTGCTGGGCTGGCGTAAGCAGAGACTGAATTCATGTCAATATTGTACAAATATTATGGCAAGGTGCCCAAGCATCCTGGATGATGTCCATGCACAGAGTTCCATCATGATATATATATCATTAGGATGGAAGACATCCAAGGTAAATCACACTCGAGGCGGCTTCTCAGGATAATTTTCGCCAAAATTTAACCTCAAGCCAAAAATCCCACCTTCCCAGGGGGTCTCATCCAGACCAAACATGGTGGCGCTCCACACAAAGAGATTCTCGTCGGATTGGGGACTTGCACTACAACCCTCCGGAGGCTCGTTCCTGATAGCCTTCAAGTCAGACATCAGCCGAAGCTGTGCAGAGGGCAACATTCTCAGAGCTAGGACTAGGGTTAGGGTTACGCCTCCTCTGTCAAGCAACAAGATTCTGCAGATCAACCTGTTGTTCTGGTATGGGATACCATCAGATCTTAGAAAACAGAGCTCCCGTTCTTGCAAATTGTACATATCTATTGCTACAATTAAATACAGAAAGAGAAAAAGGCTGAGGTCGATGTTAATCAAAGAAGACCAAGGCGAACGAGGAAAGAAGAGAAAAAAAAAGAGCTCACGAAGTGCTATCTCTGTAGCTGGTGTTATCTTGTTTGTTGAACAGTAGGCGGATAAATCCTTTGCTTCCAAACATAGAAAACATTTTGTTACATCCATGCTTCCAAACATAGCAAACATTTTGTTACATCCAAGTATAGCCATTTCATCCATTTACCTACGAATCGGAAGGAATAAGCTGTATCCAACAAGAAACACCCTCGAAAACAAGCGAGACATTTATTAATTATGTGTTTTCTTTTTTTAAAGGTCCTTGTTTTTTTTATGGAGAAGAGTTTCATTTCTCTCTGGACCTTAGAGAGAGTATCTAGAGGGATAATTTATGGCTTTTAACTTTTTCTAGATACAACACCTTTGGGCCTTTAGTCCTTTCTACCAATGAAACGAGGTACAAGCCCTTCTTGAGGTCAATGATCCCAAGAACCTAAAATATGAGGAAACAAAGGTGAGGAAGTGTGAAAAGTGGTAATTATGGATAGTAATTGTACAATCACCCTTCAAGGAAACCCCCTAGTAACAACCCTTTTCCCAAGATGAACCACTTAATAAGAAACCATGTCAACCACCAAGGTGAAATAAGGCAAAAGGTATAATTTCCAAGAAAATGTTTTCATAATCCAGAAATGACTCTTTGCAATATGCTCAAATGCTTCAATTATTAAAGTGACACTTACCACGAGACTGAACTTGTTACATGATGAAGCAAGACCTGTTGTGCTCTAGGGACCCAACTGGTGTGGTAGACATTACTATATTGTTGTCGATGAATGGTGATGTGTGGTGGAGAGGAGAGGCTCTGTCTACTCAAAGTGGGCTCAATTGGTCATCTGGATCTTCAACACTCCATGTCTTCAACATGCGGGCCTCGAGACAACATCTCCTTAGTTACCCCTACCTTGGGGGGGTAACACTCACAACAATTAGAATAATGAAACATAATTCTTCTTTGGTGAACATATTACAAGACATACCTTCAATTAGTTGGAATAGTTGAAACAAAAACCACAATTCCTTTAAGAAAATTGAATATACTAGGGAAGGGGCCATACATTTTAGTGCTCCATAAGCTAAATGTCACATATTCTCTTTATCTAAATTGAACGGATGGATTGGTTTTGATGTTGATTGTTATTTTTCTTGTAAGGTTTCCTAAGCTTCGTTTAGGGTAAGTTGTATACTATGGAATTATTTCCAAAGGTATTCCCATTTTTCCCTCTTTGTTCATAGAACTCAATCTACTTTTCCTAGAGACCAATAATAATCTAATTATTAATTTGCATGGAGATGATATCTCAAGAAAAGGATTCAAAAGTACTTCTCCATTTAGCTACTTCAGCCCTAATTAAAAGAATCTCAAAGGATTATGTTGTTGTCAGTGTATCTTCTTGTTAGCCTTCGGGGGACCTTTTGTAGCATGGGTCACATTTTTTATTGTCTCCTACTATATTTCATTGGTAACTTTTGTGGAAATCTTAGACATGGTTTCCGTAAAAAAATCCTCTTCAAACTCTACAACAAAGGGAACAATAGTATTTCCTTCCCTTCATTTTGTAGCAAAAGGTGCCCTAATAGTTTCTATGGCAGTATTATCAACAATAAGATCTACAATAATTTCAACATCATTAGGTTCTGTAGAAACCTTTTCAACAATGGGATTTGTAGTAACTTCAATATCATTAGGTTTTGTGGAAAAGGTCTCAAAATATATTTCTACATTAGCAACATCATCTTCATGCAATCAAGAAGGCAAGAATTCCTCTCTCATTTTGCTACATGTTTTTCACTCACTCCCATCTTTTCTTCGATAGCCTAAGGCAAAGCATCCATGTTTGGTTTAGGTATGTAACACTCTCTTTCTTTCTAGAAAACAAACAATTTTTAACGCAACCTCTTCATCACCCATCTCAAATTCTTAATAGTTCTCAATGATTTACAGTAAGAGGGTTTAATTTTATTTAAGGACTTTAGATGCATATTCTTACCAAACAACTAGGCGAGTCTGCTCTTCCTCCTGCCAGGTTGAGCTCTCATAGTAGTTTCTTCTGTAGTAATACCCTTAATTCTTCAATATATTTTGTGGAAACAGGTTCTATAGTAATAGATTTCCTTGGATTTATATTAGCTTTTATGGAAATATGTTATGTATCACTAATTCGTCTAGTTCTTCTTTGTTTAAAATTCTCTTGAAAGGAAAAAACACTATCCATGCTATATTTTATTCTCACAAAAGGGGTTGTCTCCTATAGACTATTGTCAGAGTCTTCAGTCTTTTGATGGCTAAGGAATTCTTTTTATAGGAAATTGGTCACTTGAAACCTCTACCTGTCCCTCTTCTCCTAATGCCTCCTATTCATACCCATCAACTTCTTCTTGGCCCTCATTGGCTGCTACCTCTAGTCCATGCCTTGCAACAAACTTTTCCCAAGTCAAACCAACTTGTGAAATTGTATCTACTACTAGTAACTTGATTATCCCATGATGACATAAAATTTTTATGGGAGCTTCTATGTTCTCGCCATTTGTGCCATCAATTGTAGAGATTGAAGTAGGAAAAAAGGAACATTGGCAAGGCTACGATGTCATAAATGAGTCAAAATATTTAAATGGTATATGTATAGTAAACTATATCAACCTTCGCAAGTAAAGAACTTTTGAATATAATTTGCAACTTTAGACCAAGGTTTCTCAGAGAAGATCAACTAACATCCTTGACTATATGTTTTAGACTTTCATTTCTTACCTGAAAAATCTATCTAGGAACTATTGGACATAGTGTGATTCTCAAACCAATGCTCTCCCTCCATCGATAGGTTGTTACCCAAGAAATGATGAATTCTATAACTCAAATACATAAACCTCTTACCATAAATGAATATTTCAAGAATGTGCATGCAAATTCAAAAGAAATTTTGGTATCAAACCCTTACAGGTGCTCAAAGTACATTAACCAGCCCACTTATTAAAATCCCTCATTACTTTTGGGTTGGTATACAACATGCTAGTTCCCACTGGTTCATTCTACGAGGTCAAACCCTCCATTTCTATGAAAAGGAAGAGATGATGGGTGTTGGAATGAAGTTCAGTAGCAATTGAATATGATGATTATAATGAAAATGACAAGGAATATGATGGTTATGATTAATTGCCAAATTTGGACAAGAAGTTTCATCACATGTTGAATAGCACAACAATGATATAATAGGACATGTAATGATAGTTGAGTATGATGCTAGAAGTTCAAATAAGGTGGAGGTGATTTTAAAAAAGATAGAGGAAACATAACAAGATAGAGTGAATCATTATTAGATACATTTTACATTGGATATAATATGTCATAGGATGCATGCAATGACCCCTATGATATGACATGCATGTCTCCCTCCCACCCCCAAATTGAATTATTTTCTATCCCCCCAAAAATAAAATCAACGGATGCTAGCAAAGGAAGAATTGAGAAGGAGAGGACTGAAGGACACATCCATCACGATGGAAGTATGACTACATGCATACAAATATGTTAGGCATAATGACACCATGTTTTGTAGCCACTGAAAATAAGATATGTAACCATTGAAAATGTTATTTCTAGAAAACAGGGTTGTATAGCCACTGAAAACATGGATTCATAGAATGTTGAAAACACTTTAGAAAATAGGGTTTTGTAGCCACTAAAAATAGGGATTTGTAGCATGATGAAAATTATTCATAGAACAAGGTTCCATAGCCACTAAAAATGGGGTTCTTAGCATGCTATAGATTATAAATGTCTCACAATCACAACTTATTTAATCAATAGGGGTCAGAAAAAATGGAATTTGAAATTTATTTCCTTGTGATTTTTTTTAATTAACTTTTTTTCCTCAGAAATTTATGAACTTGAACCCATGAGTATATTCTAGATTCATTTCTTAACCCCTAACCCTTTATAATCCCTAACCTTGCCAAAATACTAGCACATTTAAACTCTAACTCTACAATACATTTAATGCTTATAACATCTAACCCTTATAATCGATAACCCCTAACCCCTCCATGTTATAACCCTAAATTGCTCTACACATGCATACATGGCCTTTGGCCCTCTTACTTGCATTTTTTGCCAAAGCAATGTTGAGTTTCTCTTCTTAAAACCAATTTTTTTGAAGATGTACGCATCCTACACCATTACTTCCCGCGTACATATGCTTGTTGCACCACTACAACTCACGTATGTACACATGCTGCACCATTACAGCCTGCGTATACTTGCAAAAGTTGCAAAAAATAAAAAATTACTAGGAATTCGTTGAGATTACGGGCTATTGTGTAGTTTCCCAACTAATCCACCTGCTATAGCCCGTCACCCAACCGAATAACCATCATTTTTTCATATAAAAGGAGGTGTTGGAGTCTCATTTCACAACTAAGCATAAGAACAATGAAACTCTGCTCGATTTCACTTCCACTCCTTGCCCAAGATATTACAACCCTTTTTTGAGAATTTCCTCTACATTCCATCATTAGCCCCTTCTCCCCCATTTAACCCATTCACTTCCCAAGAAGAGATCAGAAGGTTGAGAGGAGAAGCTTATACAAGGGTGCACTTGGAGCTTGGTGAAGAGGAGCCCGGACCAGGTTCATGGAACGGTAACCGACTTTGGTTGTAAAGGTATAATCATTGAGTTATTAATAAAATAATTACTTTTCCTGTCCCAAATAATGGTGTCTTGTATACTTTTGTTGATTTATGTATGACATTCTAACATCTAACCCTAACTTGTATATGGAATAGAATGCTTGTAGTTTTATGTTTTCAATCTTTGGATGCAGGTCAACCCTAGGCGGAGGCGTGCAGTCAACAAAACTTCCAAGTGCGAGGAGGTCATCACCAGACGTGGGATTTGAGGTATAGTTACCCGATCTCCTTTTCCTTGCTTTCTTCATATGAGTTTTGGTATGTTTGGGGCAGTTTAGAGAAGTATTTGACTTTTAGACTATTAGTCGATCTGCCTACATTCTGAACCCTGGTGTAGTCATAGGGGGGTTTTTCCTGCTAGTAGAACTGGCGACCATACTGGGGAAGCCTCTAGGGGTTTTTAGGGGATTTTGGGTTGTATGATTGGTTTTTATGCCTTTCGAGTTTTTGTTGAGTCTTTTGAGTCTTTTAAGGGATTTTGGTCACCTTTAGATGCCATACCAGTTCTCCCTGCCTTATAAGACTGTCTTTTTCTTTTTTTTTTTAAAGAAATACATAGGTGTACGCGCCCAGCCTTGAGTTAGCCCGCATACATACGCACTCTGCTCAGTAAACAACCCACGTACATATGTAGGCTGCTGAAGCAACAATAGTGTAGCTGGTTCAGGAATTTTTTTAGGAAAAAGAGGCAGCTAACCTCTTTCTTGATCGAGTTTTATACTTCTCAGGGTTTCTTGATATAGTTCAGAGTCTCTATTTTAACATCCATAGCTTGGGTTAGAGTTCAATTTACTTGTCTTTTTGAAGTTTCTTTTGTTTACCTCTGAAAGGGTTTTAAGCAAGTCTTTTGAATTATTGATCTGCTTGTTTGGTTTCTTTAGTGATTCCCTCTGATCCGCAGTGGGCCAAAAATCTGTTTCAGTGTCTTGGTGTTCTTTTTACTTCTTTCACTTGCTTAAAAAAAAAGAGAAAAAAAAATTTATTTCAGTTTTTCTTTTTGAAGCAGTTTTCAAAAAATAAAGATTTTTCATTTTCAGTTTGGTAAAGTAGTTAGAGTTGGTTATTTTACTAGAAAGGAAAAAGAGTTTGTTGTTTAAGTTCTTTACTAATTTCTTGAAACATAAGTAGCTTGTAGTCAAGCGAAAATTCATTTTAGGTCTTCCTTTTAAAGATATTGAAAAAGTTAGTTAAAGAAAAAGTTGGTTACAAAGAGTTAGTTGTAAATCTTTTCTTTTGATTAGAAGTAATTTTTCTTTCAGAGTTTCGTCTTTTTCTCCTCTTTTCATCTCTTATAACATCACTAGTTTCATTGCCATATCCCTTGAGTAAAACAAGCCATTAAAACGAATTCCAAATTTAAAATTAATTAGACTTTTTATGTTTGTAGGGTCAACCAACTAGTTTAGGGTTAGGGCCTTGAATTAGGTTGGAGAGGAAACTCTTCAAGGCCGTTAAACAAACAATGGAGTCAGAGTTAGGGAGTGTTAAAGTCCAGTGTTGTAAAATTTATCTAGGACCCCCCTCTAATAGAGGGGATAAACATGAGGTCGCGTGAGGAAAGGCAGTGGAGATAACCCCTCCAAAGCCGGACTCAATGTAGTGAGGAACACATATTGAGGATCTGTCTTGGGAGTACTACCGATTGCATTTGCCTATGGAGCTTCATGGACCTCAAATATGTTCGAGATCCTCTGTTTTCTTTCGGACCACTTTCTCTTGATACCCTCGATAGGTTTTGGACTTGTTATCCTGCTCATTGCGATCCACCCAACTGTCTACTGTACCCTCCCAGTGATTGACTACGGCTGGAAACTTAGTTTCCCATTTTCTATGGACTTACACAGGTGACTTTGGGGGTTATAACTTGGTACCTAGGGTAGACATCTAGTCACGCTTCGCAGAACCTAGAGGGTGCTTCCATGTTCAAGTTGCACTTGCATCAGTTAGTTGCTCTAGTGTTGATTGGTGTAACTATTCTTCCTACTAGATAGTCGTCCGCTTGATTTGCCTTTAGGAATTTTTAGTGTGTGCTCTGTGCTCCCTAGTTTTCCATAGTGCATTAGTTAGTCATTACTTTGGGTCTCTGACCTAAGGTGGTAGGCCGCCCACTCCGCCGGTCGTGAGGAATTTTTGGTCTTCCTCTTAGAAACGTGGAGCTGCCTCTCTATAGGCATTATTTTTATACCACTGGTTTGCTAGAGTCAGTGTGTGAGACTTTTACGGACTTGAACGATCCCACAAGGGGAGAAATTGTGCATAAGATATTCATGGCTAAATTTCCCAACGATACCAACCAAGGAACCCCTTCTCAAGGGGATTCTTATGCTTTTAATTTCTTCAGAAAATTTGGCGTCACTTTGATGGCCACTTTGTACATTCTTGGGTTGAATGTGGGACTATCGGTTTGGTTGGGAACCATTCCAAATGTCCTAAATGCTCTTGACGCTTCTCATTTAATCACCTTATGTCATGGGAATCATGTTGATGTTCCTTTGTCAACAAAGTCTTCTCCTCCTCCTTCTGCCTTCTCTCGTGAAAGTATAGATACTAGTATTTGAAAGTCTAAACGAAATAGAAAGAGGAATAATAGGAAGAATAAATCACCAACCTCTGCAAGTCATGTTGGATATAGGTTGCCAAACTCTGAAAGTCATGTTGGATATAGGTTGTTAACCTCTGCAAGTCATGTTGAAGACCAACACCCATCCTCTGCAAGTCATGCTGGGGGCATGAACCTAGTCCCTGCAAGTCATACTGGATTTCAATCACCAACCTCTGCAAGTCATGTTGGAGATAGTTCCTCAACCTCTGCAAGTCATGTTGAAAATGAAGACCCAACCTCTGCAATTCATGCTGGGGGAAAGAACCCAGCCTCTCCAAGTAATGCTGGGGGGGGGATTCCAGTCACTTCTAGTCATACTGGTAATAGGTCTGTAGCCTYTGTGAGTCATGTTATCAACCCCTCACCAACCTATGCAAGTCATGTTGGAGATGTGCAACCAACTATTTCTAGTCATGCTGGGGAAATTGTTTCTATTGAGAAACCTAGATGGATAAGACGTAATCCTAAGTTACCTTGTAAKCTTTGCAAGGGAGATCACCTTAATCATCTTTGCCCTGGATTTATAGAGGTACAAATATTGGGGTCCCTGTCTGCAAGCTCTTTTGATTCTGAGTCTTCTAAGGTTTCCTCATAGTATATTCAGMCTTTGGTTGATAAAGTGGTCATGTCGATGCAACATTTGGTTGATCCCACTCCTCTTTTGGGGGTGATGTGCCTGTAGACCATGTTGTCTCGCAGCCTATTCAGCTAGTGGCTGAGAAAGTGGTCACGCCAATGCAGTCTTCAGTTGATCCCACTCTTCTCTTAGAGAGTGCCGAGTCTACCAAATTGGTCACGTTGATGCAATATTCGATTGATCCCACTCTTCTCTTGAGGAGTGATGTGTCTACAGACTATGTTTTTAGCATTTTCAATTCAGTACTTTCAGAACAAGGGGGATTTATGCTCGCTTCGAGTACACCCCATCCAATCCCTAGGATGATTTCCTTTGATTGGAATGACCTTGTTGAGCCTCGTCTTCCTTCTTCCGCACTTTTTCAAATAAGGGTTGAAGTTAATTCAACAAACATTTATCAATGTATTGTGGATGAAGGAGCATCCACAAGTATTTTATCCTCCTCGGTTTGGAAAGCCTTGGGATCTCCCGAGCTTGTGTCTACATCGCATGAGCTGTTGGATTTTGACAGACGTCCTAGTGAATATTTGGGGATTCTTCCTCAGTTCCCTATCTCATTAGGTGGGAAGATTGTCCTTGTCGATGTTATAGGGGTGCAAGGCCCGTTAGATTTCAATATGCTTCTCGGGCGTGATTATGTATATGCTATGAATGTTGTGGTGTCTACGCTTTTTCAGGTGATGCATTTACCTCATAATGGAAACATTGTCACTCTCGACCAATAGACATCTGATAATCACCATCCTAATTCGATGTTAGTTCAGGCTTCCCCTTTATATGTTCCAACTGTTCATGTAGACCCTACCCCGCCACGGGTTAATTATGTGGCGTTTTATCCTCGATCTTCAATTGCTCCTAAGTAGGAACTTGTTCACTCATGTTTTCCTTCTCGAGACATGGTCTCGACAATTGATCCATTGGTTTATCCAATGGGGGCATGGGAGCCCTTGCTTCCCCCTCTTGGTACAAGTGATCTGATCGGGATTACTTGAGAAAATTAACCCTCTGGAGTCTTCTTTAAGCCATTTTCAAACTCTCTAAACATGAAAATATTGTCGAGTGATCTTGTTGACCTTCATGCTCGCCAAAATCAAATTTGAAGGCACATATGTCCGACGGTATTTTACCCCTTTTTCGGTCCAGATGGTCAATTGTAAGAATAAAGGTATACTCTAGGAACCTCGGTTCGCTAGAAGAGTATTATCAGGCATAATTTTAACCCTTTTTTGGGCCTGAGAGACTAAATCTACAAAAATAGAACATTCTCCTTGGTTTTGGTTTATCACCTTTTTTGGGCCTTGGAGATTACTTACAAAAAATGAACCCCCACAAAATCCATAGTTAAGCTCTTTTCAGACTCCCTAAAATTGAAAAGATCGTTGAGTGACCTTGTTCCTTCACACTCATTTAAATTTTTCCAGAATAACATCTACTAGCATGAGTTTACCCCTTTTCCAGCCTATAGATTATTGCAGAAAAAGGTACGCCTTGGGAGATTCATCTCGCATGGTTTTAGGGGCTAAATTTCGCTCATGGGATAATTTTCCATGGTTTTCCCAAAAAAATATTTGTCATTCTAAAAATGATTCACCCAAATTCTACAGGATAAAATTATTTTACCTTAAAAATCACCAAAATTTTATACAAAATATACAAAATCCTTAGAAATTTGAATATTTTTATAAAAATATCGCAAAACATTTATAGTTGGAATATGAAGGATTAGTAAGATTCACCAAGGTTTCTACATTTTAAAATAAATTTCCATCCTTAAAATCATCCTTGGCCAGGAGAGTTCTCCTCAGTGACTTTTATACTTTTTTCGGGTTAAGGAGACTAAACTCAGAAAAAAACTGTGAGTCCATAGTTAAGCTCTTTTCAGACTCCTTAAAATTGAAAAGATTGCCGAGTGATCTTGTCTTTGTCACACTCGTTAAAATGGTTTTGAATAGAGGTCTTTTCGGTGCCAGTTTACCCCTTTTTTGAACCGACTAGACTATCTCTGAAAAAGGTACTCATTGGAGTCTTCTTTTACGTTTTTTCAGACTCTCTAAATGTGAAAAAAACTACCGATATTACTTTCTCTAGGCTCATTAAAATTACATTCAAGGGGGTTTCATTGTGTCTTGATAATCACATTTGCATCTCTACATATTTGGCCTAATGTCGGCTCCATGTTGCTCTCAACAAAACCTTTTGAAGTATGCCTTATATGCAAGCCTTGTAGCACTTTGCCTCTGCGACCTAACAACTTGACCCATGGAGGAATTTTCCTCGAGTGTCCTTGCGCCTGGAACTAGTATGCTTGCTTGCGACATTCGTTCCTCCTTTGTAATGTAGCATTATTTTATTCTTTTTCAAGATTTTTAAAAAATTGAAAAGGACAAAAAAAAATAATAAAGCCCAAAAAGAGGGGATGGGAAATATGTAATTTTTGGCAGCACAATGAGTCGTCCTTGGACAATGCACATCCTTATGTTTTTTCATCAAGCATTGGGATCTAATATGACCTATGATGTTTTTCTCATGACATATAGTTGTTTCCTCCTCCGTTTGGTTACCCTTCCAAACACATGGAGAGCTTGCATTGCCTCCTGCATCGTGAACTTATGTCAATGTCATGCTACCTAAGTTTGATCAAATTTCGTGATTTTTTCCACGGGAAGTTTCACACAACCTGAGTCGGCCTTTCTGCAGTTTGTCTCTTGACCTTATGAGTCAGCCATCCCGAAAGTCCAGTCAAGTCCTGATTCAAAATCAACGAAAATCTTTGCCTAATCATCGAGATCCTCTTGTCTTTTCCTGACGAGTTGTCGAACACCTCGGGGTAGTGATTTATACACTCCCATTATACTCCTACCTGAGTTTTGAATATCTTGAATTTGTTGCTCAAGCTATGAAGACCTCATCTCCAACCATCGGGCATTATTGACTTCTTGAAGATGGATACTATACTTGTATATATTTGATTTTGAGATGTAGATCTATTGTGTATTACTCACGGTTAAACTTTATATAGTTATATGACATGGATATGTAGTGTATTTGATTGGAATCCATGATTTATTTCATCTTGAGCATGGGTATGCCTGCCTCGGAGAGAAAATTGTTATTTTGTAGATGACACCTCCCGAACTCTGATCCTGGGCTCACTCGTTTTCGTACATTGGTGAAGATTTTGTAATGTATTTCGACCATTAGATGCTCTTATGACCTCGCACATTAGGGGGCATCTGTTATAACCCTAAATTTCTCTACACATGCATATATGGCCTTTGTCTCTCTTACTTTCATTTTTTGCCAAAGCACTGTTGAGTTTCTCTTCTTAAAAACCAATTATTTGAAGATGTAGGCGCCCTTCACCATTACTGTCTGTGTACATATGCTTGATGGACCACTACATCTCATGTACATATGCATGTTGCACCATTACAACCCGTGTATACTTGAAAAAGTTTCAAGGAATTTGTTGAGATTACAGGCTATTGGGTAGTATCCCAACTAATCCACCTGCTATATCCTGTCACCCAACCAAATAACCATCCTTTTGTCATATAAAATGAGGTGTTGGGGTATCATTTCACATCTAAGCATAAGAATAGTGAAACTTTGCCTCATTTCACTTCCCCTCCTTGCCCAAGATATTGCAGCCCTTTTGTGAGAATTTCCTCTGCATTTCGTCATTAGCCCCTTCTCCCCCATTTAACCCATTCACTTCCCAAGAAGATATAAAAAGTTTGATAGGATAATATTATACAAAGGTGCACATGGATCTTGGTGAAGAGGAGCCCAAACCAGGTTCACGGAATGATATCCGACTTTGGTTGTAAATGTATAATCATTGAGTTATTAATAAAATAATTATTTTTCCTGTCCCAAATGATAGTGTCTTGTATAATTTTGTTGATTTATGTATGACATTCTAACATCTAACCCTAACTTGTATATGAAATATCATGCTTGTAGTTTTCTGTTTGTCAATCTTTGGATGCAGGTTAACCCTAGGAGGAGGCGTGCAGTCATCGAAACTTCCAAGTGCAGGGAGGTCATCACCAAACATGGGATTCAAGGTATAGTTACCCGATCTCCTTTTCCTTGATTTCTTCATATGAGTTTTGGTATGGTTGGGGTAGTTTAGAGAAGTAGTTGAATTTTAGATGGTTAGTCAATCTACCTACATTCTGAACCCCGGTGTAGTCATAGTGGGGTTTTTCCCATTAGCACTCCATCCCTTGCAAAACCTATAACACCTAATTGATATAATTATTAAAACCTAAAACCCTTAACTCCTTACCCTTTTCATACAAAAATTCCTAACTCCTATAACCCATAGTCCTTAATCCCTTACCCATGAAACCCTTGTAACCTCTAACTCTTATAATTATAAACTCTAAGTCCTAACTTTTACATCCTTTAACCCATGTAACTTATTTAACACCTTTCCACTATAACCCATATGACCCTTAATCCCTAACTCAAAACCATTTTAACCCTTGGAGTCCATTGGAATTCAAGTGAAAGATAAATTTGAAAACAATAGGTTAGGTAAATTAGTCCTACTCAATATGTTCTTTCATTGTCAAATCCCCTTCAACATTGGATTTAGGATTCTATGTTAATTGCAAATGGCCAATCCAACTATAATGAACCTTGAGCCTTAAGTCGATCGATATAACTTATCCCCTTCAACTCCCAATCGATTGACTATTGTAACAATAACATGATAAAATTGTAATAATAAATCATACTAATATTTTATTTTTTTAAGATATATGGGAATTAGTATATGGCCATGATTAATTACCTGGGTGAGACCTAGGTTCAAATCTATTTGGATGCCACTATAAAACTTGGGATACCTACCAATATCTTGCAAGATAGAACCTAGCACTATCCTCCTCCTCCTCCTCATCATCATTGCCATCATCATTGTAATTTTCATTTCCATCATCATCATCATTGTCATTAAAAATTGAAGATATTGTATAAAATTTACTTAGACATGTTGTTATTTTTCTTCAAAAGTTAAGGACTTCGATTAAGAGAATAATAGAATATTTATATGAAATTCTTGTGTGAATAACCAACACCTATAAATGAATGAGTGTGTCTACATGTCAAATCATGACACCCTCTCCTACATGCTCCAAGGAAACTCTCATCGAAAATCCTCCGAGTACTTCCCCATGATCCATGGATGGTAAATAGGGTAAATGGTCGGCCTTGATTATGGAGCGTGACCTTGAAGGTATCAAGAGATTAAAACATGTAACCTTCTCAATTATGGAGGAGAGATAAGAGGTCTCATGTCTGACTCATGACCACTTGGTCTAACCCTCAGGACTTATAATATGTATATCATATATTATATATGGTATATATTAACTTAAACCATTTTTCACACATAGAGATAGAGGTCACATTTCTACCATGCATAGAGATAGAGGACACACTTGTTGGAAGATTGGTTGTTGTCATTGATGTCAACCCTAGTCATGGGTTTTGGACCGCAAGATTGATGAAGGTATTTGGACATGAAGGAAAATGCACATGCAGATACAACACCCATGGATGGATAGTATACATCATGTTGTTTCCAGTGGTATGTGGCACGTCACGTGGATCTTCATGGTTGAGGAGAAATGAATTTTTAAAGATGACAAAGTGAATTGAAGAAGGAAGTACATGTAAGCCCTGAAGATAATTAAAGAAAATAATTACAAAATAAGAAAGTGTCAGGTTGGCCCTAATGTTAAAAGGAAGTGACATAAATGGTATAAATAAACATCATTATACATTCATTTGAAATAAGTCTAATTTCAGAGAAAATAAGAAGTAAAAGAAGGCCGGATTTCAAGGGAGGATGAAGTCTTTTGGTGATGTGTTCTAAGGTATGTTATTTTCAGGTCATCTTACCATTTTTGCTATAACGTTTTTTCTAGAACGATTCAGATGGTGAAATCGCTACGGTATTGAGAATACATATCAAGGTACCTCTGGTAAAAAATTTAGCTCTTGATTCGCTATAATTATGGAGATACACTCTGTGGAAGATAGGGTTTGTGACCAGTCCTGAAGCTAGTCAATAAATAGGTGTTCCGGGTAAAATAGTCATAAATTATTCATACAAAATCCAAATGAAGTGGGACCACTTCCATTGGAAAGAGTACATACTTTAGTTTCTTGTGTGTGAGTTTTATAATCGTATGTTAAATATTGAGCGCGGGGCATGCTCTACAAGTTGGGTCTTCTGAATAGACCAGAATTGAATAAAGTCTACCATTCTTTCTATAACCTCTTTTTGGGGAGGATTCAAGGAGTGAAAATTGGAGGAGTTTTAGGGAATACATTGAGTAATATTATCTACAGGATCAAAGTACTCCAATAATTGAAGAATTGCATAAAT
>ML782343.1:566684-644266 GCA_009831015.1 Picea engelmannii | reverse complement strand
CTATATTTATGAAGTCCACCAACATAATTCTTACCAGCCTCCTTGACACCTATTTTCCTATCTCCAAGTGGAAGAGCATGCTCATAATAGAAATGATTGTGTACTCTAAGCATACTACAAGTACCCCATGGAATTATTTTAGCCCAAAGAAACATCTCCGTTATCAAGTTCCATCAAATGGCAAAGTGGTGAAATATCCATGAATTTTAGACCCATCCCAACCTAAAATCGTGGCATAAATTCATTTTTGAAGATGTATGGTTTGAAATTATGCCGCGTTATAAAGAATATTGGGCATTGGGGTGCCCCTATGGGGAAAGTGATTGTACATGTTTCAATGATGATTTTTAAAATATAATAAAGTTAATTCATCAATGAATGTTTAAGAATATGTTTTAATGATGATGATTTGTTCATGAATGTGAATTAAAAGTTATATAAATATGAATGTTTAACTTAATATCTATTGAAATTTGAAAGATTCAAAGTTATGTTTTGTTGAAAGTTTTCCCACTTTGAAGATTGGTTTGTTGTAAGTGAATAAACATTAAGTAAATAAAATGTTTCAAAATTATTTTCCAAACAAACTTAATGTCAAAACATGCTTTGTCAAAACTTAATGTTATATTATCATAACTGAAAAGTCTAATGTTTGCACTAATCTTTTCCATGTTTAGCAATTTTTCCACGCAAGTCTTTTCTATGGTAATATGGTCATGGTATTCAAGGAAAATATTTTCTAAATGACATGTTGATCTATTACAATTTGAACCAAATTAAGGAAAGGAGTAATTATGTTTTATAATTTTTAGTCATTATTAATGACATATTATGTTTGAATATGATTTGCATTAGTTTTATCTTATTGCATCTTTTATATAATTAACATATTGGTGTTTATGTTGCAAGTTTATTGTGGTAAAGAAATTGTAGGGCAAGCAATATAATATAACTTTTGTATGTTTTTTATCAATATTTATTATTTTTCTAATCCATCTTACTTTTGTTTGTTGGTAGGTTTCCACCCTGCCTCATCATGGTGATGATTATGACTTTTATGATCATATTGACCCTCTCGTGTCTATCAGAAAACAAGTTAAAATGAACACAAGAACTAGCAAGTTTGATCTTAGATAGTTCTAAATAAAGCATCAAAAGACAATAATGGTTTCTTTCAAGGATCAATTAGTTCAGTGTATGAAAGTTTGAAATTTTATGAACTCAATTACTTGAATGTATGCAATTTCTTAATTTTGATGAATTATAACTGACATAAAATTGTTTTTTATAGCAATTCTTAAGACAATATGTAATGCGAATTGGGAGTAACACAATGTCATCTACTCCTGGAGCCTCTACTAGTTCTCCTACTATTGGTACCCCTACTCATACACCTACTACTAGTGCCCTTTCTCTTGCATCTATTTCTAGTGCCTCAACAACTACTACACCTAGTACTACTCATTCTTATACTCTTGCTTCTTCCTATACCCATGTTTTAGATATTGATTTGACTTCCTCATCAGTCATAATCGTCAACAACATTGGGGAATTGCTTATTTATTTACGCATGGATGATGAACTTGACCATTGAAGGGATAAAAAATCCATGGTAATTACTAATCCCTCAACTTAATTTGATTTTATAAAAAAAATGTATTTTAATGTTGATTTTATAAGTCTAATCATAATATAGGATTGCACTATTAGGAAATAACTTGTTTTATGAACAATTGCATGAGAAGGCATTAAGTATTTTTGCATTGGCGATCAAAACTGGATATAAACACCAGAATCCCAATTTGAAAAACGAGTTGATTAATCAGATGATGCACCTTTTTTTTATCTAGTATTCAACCAAAAGGTGGCTTCTTATATGGTAGGGAAGTATTTGAAAATAGTGTGGGGAACCTACCACACAAATATAGTACGCTACTCTATTTATAAGTATCCTTCACTAGTTTCCAAAAGTGAGTGGGATGACTAGTGGAGGATTCTAAGAACAAGAAGATGAAAAAAGAGGGAACACTGCTAATAGTTGGAGAGCCATATGATATAATATACATTGAACTTATAATTTTTCATTTGACTTGACTGATTAAATAACATTAACATGTGCTTCAAAATTTAGATAGGCTTAAAGACACTTCAAAGGCCACTAAAGATAGGTTGTGTGGAAAAAACTTGGCCCCAAAGGCTATGTTAAAGTAAAAGGGAGATATGTAAGTACTACAATTTAAAATATCTCATTATTGAATTGTTCAACTATTATTTAAATATAAGTCAAAACTGATTGCATTATGTTATGATATGCAGTCAGTTGATTATGGAAAAATTCCCACTACAGACAATCTAAAAATTTCCTTGAAATGGGGATATAAATCCTTGGTTGAATTGAAGAAAAGCAGGGCATACAATACTCTTACTATGAATGTGGAGGTAAATAAGTGAAATATGTTTTCAATGATTAATTATAAACATGTTTATGGATTATGGATTATAAAATAATTATAAATGTTATTGCATGTGCATGAGGATGTTGTTATGGATTATGAGCCCATTATTAAGGATATTGGAGGTTATTAGCTAGAGGTTGAGAGTACGCCCATGTTTACTATGCCACGTACTAATCATAGTAATTGTATGTATAATGAATTGTACTAAATTGGATGTTTCATCGATAATAAATTATGTTTTTTATGTTCATATGAAAAGAACAAAGTAATTTATAAATGGTTTGATTTTAATCTAGATGTGGGTCCTACTTGGTCACATGCATAGAGGAATATTTTTCATTTTCAACAACAATGCCTATTGAGAGAAGATGATTATCAAGAATAAATAACAATATCAAAATTATGGACATGATGAAGAAAAAAAGGCCTAGAAGGAAATAGTGTAGTAAACATAAACATGATGTATGATTGAAATGCATAGACATATAATTAGTACATTTGATAATATTTTATGTACTTTTGGTTGGTATATATGATGTTCTTATTTTAATTCCACCACTTTGACACTATGATCTATACTAGCATTTTTTTATAAGTAAATTGGGTATGGGGAAATGAGAGTGATGTTGGGAGGAGAGGGTGGTGTTATATCATATTTTTCCACCACAATATCTAAGATGCCTTTTTTTTTTTCTTTATCCCTCTCATATCCATATTCGGATGCTTGGGCCCATTTACCAATCTATTAAAAAATCCTTCCTAGCAAACCAATTGCACTTCTATCTCACTAAAGGAGTGAGTACTCACGCGTTCCCTTAAAAAAAGGTGTGAGTGCCTTCAAAAAGCACTAAAAGATATAAAAAAACGTGAAAATTGCGTGCTCCTAAGTGGGGTTTACAAGAAAAATAACTTCGTAACTCCTTAAAACCCGTGGAAAAATGGTCTCAACCATCTTGAGATGGTAAAAAAGAGGTGTAATGGAAGGAGAAGGTTACAAGCACTATTGTTATACCGGAGTTATCCTCTAGCCTAAGTAGTCGAAGCCATCACATACCTAATTTTTTTATGACCTTCATATCCATAGAAATCCATGTTTTCCAAAGTTCCCATCTCCCTTTCTTGTCATTAAGGCCTAATATCCCTTGACCTTCCTCATACTTGCACAGAGAAGAGCATTGGAGGTGAAGAAGTCTTGAGTGTCCTAGGGACAAAGGAATTTGAAAGAGGGTTACAAACGATGATGGTATAAATATTAAGTACATTTATTTGTATTGTCGTTATTTATAATGAAATGAAGATCTCTCTTCTCCCCCCACCCTCTCCAAGTATACCACCTTTGTATATTTTACATGCTAGGATATAGTTGTTATCCTAAGTGTGTTTCTAGATTCCTATATTGTCTCCTCCTACCTTATCTCTTGATGAGGTGTCGATGTGAGAACAATTGAGGTGGTTTCATTATTTTATTATATATTTGTATTATTAAGATGAATACGATGTTGAGAATTATGGCTTGAGGCCTTTTCCGCCAATCTTCTTGTCCTAATATTCTTATGCTCAATTTCTTCAATTGGTATTAGAGCTCCTATGTTCTTAAGGGCCTGGTAATATTGATATCCATGGTAGTTTTCCATGGAAGGTGAGGTGCAACAAGAGCATGCAATGAAAGATGTGCAAATTGGCACATGAGCTACATCATCGAGGAAACCAACGATTACTCAAATTACTCAGCAATTACTATTGATAATGAGGCTAGGCTCAAATCAGATTGGATAGTTGCAACGCGGATCAAGGGAAATGGAAGAAAGCAACATCGATCGAATCTCTGAGAAGTTTATCTCTGATCTGGTGTGTTCTATTTATTAACATTGGTAGCCCATTGTTTCTGTGAGAAATTCACAGTGTTTTCTTTTCTTTGGGGTTTTTATATGGTCAATCTTAATTATCTTGTATTTTACGCTTTTGAGATACGTACAACACTATTTAAAAATGATACATTATTATCCATCCTTTTATGCTTGATTTACCTTCAAGTTGTGGATCTACACCAGAAGTTAATGGTTACTCTGCGGTTTATTTATTTTTGTTTTCTGTAATAAAAACACCGATAGTGCTCCCATGAAAATATGTATTATTAAATCATTCTACTAAAACAACAGCTTCATGCAGATCTTCTGGGAGATCTGGGTTTTCCATAGGTTACAACCTGATCATATACATCAACAAAGGGAGTGGGATCGTACTCATCGAACCAGGGTCGCGCAGGGTTTGAACAGTCGATCTCTACAATGGAGAAAGCGAAATATATCGGGTCAAACATTGAAGGATTTGTCATCTACCCAGAAAATTTGTGAGTTGTTTATCCGATATGATACACTACATCAACGATCTTCTCTTTATTCTTTTACTGCAACACTTCACCTAGCTCCATCCATAAAAGGAAAAACGGTCTCAGCGATTTATTGTTTTAATTTAATCTGAAGCGGTGTGCATGGATTTGATGCACATAGTGGCAAGTAACAAGGAGCACACGACCCCACACATCAACTAGAATCAATTCCCATTGATTTGATGTTAGACATCTCAGGGTTTTCCAATCTGTAAGAATCCACCCTCACTTGAATCTATTGCATCGATCAACAGTTGATTGCTCTTGCTTTCCAGAAAATCCCTGCACTCCATCTATCTATCTATCCAATGATCGATCCAAATTCATAACTATTGGTATGTTTTTTTTAAGATCCAATCTCGAAATCTGGAATAGTCTATACCTCATCCACGGTATTTATCTGTTATATTATTCACTATCCCACTTATTTTCTTTTTGTATATTGATGCGTATGTTTATTGTGCATTGAATTGTTATTGCTTAATGGTTAAGAACATGTGTTTCCTCTTAAGAGGTCACAGGTTCAAATCCAGAGGGTGGTAGGGTATGTATACCTTCGTAGACTTTACCAGTCAAATCCCTGGGTGAAGGGGGGTCCCTTGTCCCACAAACACCACAAACAAAGGGTCTCATACACCAATTTGGTGTGCTGGCTTGGCCTTCTAGACTTCCATTCCATGGAGATCGAATATTGTCATTGTCATATAGATACATTGATTTTCCCATAGCAGTTCCACTCTCCTTTTCCCACATATCAGCTACACCGGACAATTTTGAGCCCATTCTCATTGTAATGATCTGCCATGACGACAGCTCTGCTTCCTCCTATTGTAATCATACTATTGTAAAAACGTTGATGCAGAAGATACCCCACGAAGAACATAAATTGCAGAAATTCCAACTATTCAATGGTTCGAATCACACATGGCATGAGTAACGTGGACCATGGTATATTGTTTCTTAGGACAATTCTAAGTCGCGACATATCTTAATATGGCCCCGTATGAGAATGGGAACAATCTTGGTAAGGTCGGATTGTAGTGTGTCTTGGCAGTTATTTTTTGTCAATCAACAAATCAAAATAGCGTGTGGCACCAACAACTCTAATAAACCTGCGATATCCACATCTCAAAGATCTCCTCATCAACAATTTGTTTAACAAACATGCCCTTCACTCGACGCAGTTATGACAAGATGTTATAGATTGTAGTCCTTGGCGATACATAATAGCATAGATCTCCCATGATTTCCAGATTTCCAACGGGCAACATACGATTTCTATCAAGTAATCGATTAACTTATTCTTGTTTTTTGCACCAATTTGGCAGTGATCCAATCCAACGATCCTGTTATCCAATCAAATCTAGTGATCCAAATCCACTTTGCAACATTTTTGCATCCTGCCCACGATATCCTTTCTAATATCTCCACATGCTTCCAATGGTTGTGTCCATCGTGTATATTTTAAAATATTATATGCCAAAAATTAAATCAAACTTTTATTGGCATTGGGAATTATAAGGAAAAGACAAAGTATTAAAGTGTTTTTTATAAATGTACATTTCAAGGGTGAAACTAGAAGATCATTGCATTTTAAAAGTAAGATTTTATTTGAGGGGGATGAGTGACGCATTTTTTTCACCATTTTGTAATTATTACAAAGAACTATAGTGTGAGTAAAGAATCATCTTTAAAATAAGAATTTAATGTAATTGAATTATTTTATTACTTCAAAGGCGAACAAAAGTCTACTTGAAGGTTTGGCAATAAGATGTGATGAAAAAAAAAATGTAATTGAGAAGTGAATCGCTCTTAAGTGTAAGATCTCATTTTATCAAGAATAATAAAAGTTCTTTTTTTGTGGTGTTGAAGTGTCCTAGATCCGCCTGAAATTGAATAAGGGGATCTTAGGTACACCTTGTGTAGTGTGTGTTGGTAATTTTTTCATGGAGGCTTATATTGTTTATTGTCTAGTTTTGGCATAAACACAATTGCAATTTTTAGCAGTTACGCAACACACAAGCTCATGCATAATATTATTCAAGTACAATCAAGAAAAGTAATCAAGAAGCAGAAAATATATCAAATTGGAAATCAAATCAACAATACAATCTCATAATCAAAGGAGAACTTGACTCAACAGCATCGACAACACATTTAAATTTGAAGAGTAATTCAACTTCAGAATCATAATTCTTTGTAACTTGCAAATAGTCCTTTTGTAAGTTTACTTGTATTTTTTAAATCAAGTTGAGTTGAATTGAATTTGTCATAAGGTGCATTCTCGGTTGAGCCCGACACCCAAGAGTTTTTTGTCATTTTTTGAGTCGAAATTGACAAGGTTGAATAGTTTAACTCAAATAATTGTAAACATCAAGTTTTCGGGTGCATTTTTTGTAGTATCCAACACCCTCAACTTCTTGGAAGAAAGCAAGAAAAGTTCAAGCAAGCCAGTACAAGCGAGCGTGAAGTTCAAGCGAGCGATTCAGGTGAGTGAGTTGCAGATAAGCCTTTTTCTGTCAAGTCAAATTGTAGTCAGGATCTACCTGCACAAGGAGACCACATTTAGTGTTTTTGAAATGGCTTGAAATCTCGAATTATTAGAGTTACTGAACACTCTAATAAATACCATTGAAGACAACACAATGATATTGAACAAATAAATCTTCAATCAATTCTAACTTGTTTGCAAGTGACGAAAGCTAAAGTTAGACTTCTTCAATCACAATCCCAACTATTGAATAATGAGTTGATAAAACTCAAAAATCAACAGCGAGTGAAGTGTTCCGAACTAGTTTTTGCTCAAAACAACCCTCTCTATGATGATGATGATGATGCTGATGTTTTTGATCAACAATTGGTGAAGAAATAAATCAACAAGCCAACTTCAAAAGCAAATTCCAATGAAGGTGAATCGCAAGAAGAATATGTCAAAGAACAAAGTGATAGAACAAGTATAAGTGAAAATAAATGTGAAGCACGTCATCAAATACAACATGATCTTTCCAAGAGGATCATTAGACCTTGGGAAGAATTACACTTCAATATAAATCAACATGGCTTAGGATATGAAAATCAAAACAGTTTTCATATTCCAAATTACTCCAAACCAATTTTGTTTGCGAGCACTGGATTGCTTCAAGAAAATTCAACTTCAAATGTAGAAGATCAGGATGTTAAGTGCCAACATTGTAATCGAGTTGGTCAAAAGGATAATCATTGTTTTGATATCCCTTCTTGCCAACATTGTGGAAAGCACAACCATTCTTCAGACATATGTTCAACACTGAAGAAACCTGCAAGATTGAAGATTCACTATGAGTGGAATGATCCTTGGAAATGGTCATCAACAACCAAGCGACTATATAAGTCTTACCAAAGAATTGAATCTCGAGTAAAGACCAATCTTGTATCATAACATTTTTGTACCTCACATAAGTGGTCCCCTTATGGCGTAGCTTTCAAGCATGCCCCTCATAGGATGAGATAACATGTGTTTTTTTCTGCATGCCCACTTTGTGTTGTACTCAAATGGAAAAAGTATGGTACTCTCTTGAGCATAGAAGGAGAGAGTACAATGATGAAACTCTCATGCACCTTAAGGGGGGGAGTTCAAAATTCCAGTGACAATGGTTCATGAAACCACTTGTGGTCTCTCCTTTCAGCTGAAAAATGGGGGAATTGATGATGAAATTGATGATGGCATTGAAGATGGTTGTCAGACATAAATTTTTTATAACAACAAACAACAAATATGCCAGATGGGCATGAAATTTTCCAAATGGGCAACAACAGTATGTAGATGGAAGAATTATGATTCAATGACTTGCAATTGAATCATACACAATATACATTGGGATGTCGTTGGACACCTAAAAGTGTCAAGATTGGTTAGTGGTCATCCAAAAACCATCAGATACATGGTATCAATTGGTTAGTGGTCATCCCAAACCATAGATTCAGAGAGAAATTTTAGTGGTACACTGATAGTAGAGTGGTGATACTACAAGTTCACCAATTAACAAAAGACATCAAATTATTCTAGCTAAAATACTTGGAAAAATGATCGAATTGTCAATAAATCAAGGAATGTTCAGAAATTGCAGTTTTTCACTTCCATATCTCTCTTCCAGTTCATTTTAGATGAACAAATTCAACATCCAGATTGGCGGTTTTTCAAGCAGTTGTTCATTGTGTCCTAGCTCAAGAGTTTCATCATGAAGACATGGAGATATACCAACTTATGCACCTACTTTGTTGGTATTGTTGTTTGGACTTATGATTGAGGGGGGGAATGTTAGCCTCTTTCTCATATACAATCACTAAGTCCAAGTATACCACCTTTGTATCTTTTACATGCTAGGATATAGTTGTTATCCTAAGTGTGTTTCTAGATTCATATATTGTCTCCTCCTACCTTATCTCCCGATGAGGTGTCGATGTGAGAACAATTGAGGTTGTTTCATTATTGTATTATAGATTTGTATCATTAAGATGAATACAATGTTGAGAATTATGGCTTGAGGCCTTTTCCACCAATCTTCTTGTCCTAATATTATTATGCTTAATTTCTTCAGTTGTGTCTTTTTTACTAATTAGAATATTCTTTTAGCATTTGTAGAGGAACTCACTTACCTGATAAATTTAGTTAGAGTAGTTATTTTATGTTCATTTTTATTTCTGCCAATAGTTTGAGGAAGTTTTTTCATTTATGTATGTGTAGGTTTACAATATTGGATAGGAACAAGTGAAATTGGAGCAAGGGACACCGGTAAGGATCATCTCCAACCTATCATTTGAACTAGGTAAGATCTATTATAACTAAATAGTAATTATTGAAATGTAATTTACCAATTTTTGGGTTCCCCTATTCTGCGGTTGGAGATGAACTCTAAGGCCTGTGTCAACCAAGACATAGGGGTGAGGTTATGTTACCAGATAGCTCAAAGGTTCTAAAGGAGTTATATGAGGCACAACCTAGTCCATTTACCATCTTTCATCATCGAGATCACTTCCTCAAAATTAGTTCTTGGTTTCGTGGAATTTCGACGAATCTCGTAATTTGGGAGTATTATTGAGCATTATCTAATTAAATGCACTAAAGGTGTTATTTGGATCATATTATTTGAGGGGACACATTAGTGTAATAACTCGTTGTAACTGGGATGAAAATATCTATAGGTTTGGATGATGAGAAAGGGACTTCCAGTCTCTGAAATTTTCCTAAACGAAAATTAATCACTTTCTGGAATTAAAAAGGCGTTAAAAAGTTACTTTAAGATTAATAGTCACTTAAAAATTAGGAAAATGTGACTTTAATATTTAAGTGAAAATTAAAAGGGGAATAAGGGTCATGTTGATTAAGTCAAAGAGGAAATATCTAGAGGGAGGCATCAGAGAGTTATAAAAGAAGGGTAGTGCTCCACTTTCCTCATTATGTTTTGGATTGATATCTTGTTTGGAGTGCTCTTGTGAGCCAAGGTTTTTATTGGGGTTTTGGAAAAACCCTTCCATTGTGGTTTAGTTTCAGTGGTTCAATATACACCCTAGTTAGACAAGGAGGAGGACCTATTTGGGGTCTTCATAGGATATTCACTTCATGTTTCTACTTCAGCTTAGAGGTGCAATGATTTGCTTGAGAGGTTTGTGGGATTTTCTAGAGAGGTATGGCTCCATATTTGTAGGATTGTAAGGGCTTGAGGAGCATGTGATTGGTATTTGGAAGGTCATAATGGCTTCTAAAGAAAACCAAGAGTGTTTGTGGGGCTTGTTGGCACTTAGGGAGACTGTTGGGGTCTCTTGGGGAAGTCAATCTCTTTCTATTGCATGGTCGTGTGGATAGGAGAAGCCGTGGAGCCATTTTTGAGGTCGTCTCTTTGGTAGATCCATGTGGATAGGAGGAGACGCGGGGCACTTGGAGGGGCCGAGTCATCTTGGAGAGGTTTTTCTGTAGAGAAGAAGAGGACACATCATCTACTAGAAGAGGTTGTGGCATTATTCTAGCTTTTGATTTGCATATTGTGTATTTTATTAATATATCACAACTACAATAGAAACCATTAGGGATTTGTACTATTCTAATTGGGGTTCCATCCATAATCAAAATTCCCATGGCTTCTCTTCTATTTTATGAGTACTTGGAACACATACAATATGTTTGATGAAAGTTTTTAGTAGAATGTATGCAAACTGTATGTAAAAATATGTCAACCAAGTATAACATGGAAACATATATAATGCAAGTTGTTTGACAAAAGTACACACTTGAAACAACATAAATTGCACAACAAATCATTAATATCCTAGCCTAGCATACTTGGGGATATTACAGTTGTATCAGAGCTAGAGATATTGTCAGCCTGAGGGGAAATAGTGAGGAGGTATTTCAGATTGCATCATTAAGTTCCAAACACTTAAATTTCAATAGTGGTTAAGGGAATCAAGGATGTTGACCAATGAGGGACTTGGGGAAATTTTTTTTCCACTATGGAGGACTATCAAAAGAGTATAATATCCTATCAAATGAGTCTAACAGACTATCAAAATAATTTCACAACATTGCTAGAGAATCTAGATTGGTGGAATCCATACTTATTTGTTGGTGAAGAAAAGACCTCACTTTGGGATAGAGAGTTGCCTAATAAGGATAAGGACACCAACACAGAGGATTGAGATGTGTGTAGTAACTATGGTGAAGTTGCTTGATTTGCAGGTGTTGAAGCTTCAACGTCTTGTCCTATTTATGATGTTGAGGGTGTGATAGCACATAACTATGATGTGAATTCAATTCCTTATCCTATTTATGGAATTTATGAGGATGCTGGCATGATTGTACCAGAATATGACAAAGGTTGGGAGCTATGCGTGGAGAATGACAACTAAGTGGATGAATTGGTGGATGAGAACATATTAGAAATATTGTATGAGGATGATAGTCCACATGAGTCCCATCATTTCACAATATCATATAGTCATTTGGTCCCTTGCATGACATCCCACACCATGTTGATGAAATAATATTGCGTGATTTGGAGGACCAATTGTTGGTCATAGAGGAGAAAATTGTACAAGTGTTGACGAGGGTAGATGGTTCTCATGATTTTATTGAAGACACTATGTGGAAAACCCAGTTGGAGGAAAGACAACATGGAGTTACATGTGGAGTCACTATTAATCAATTGCATATCATCAAATAATCACTAGAGAAGATAAAATCATATTACTTGCAGTAGTTCATGGATAGGGACCTTGCTCTCAAGTTCGTTGAAGACAAGGAAAGGGAGGTTTTTTACCAGTTGAGTTTGGCATGCTCTTCATCACTTACAGTGGAGAATTCGTCATCTATGGGATATGTCACACATGAGGGCATGAATGGCACCCATGATTTGAGGGAGGAACCTTTTGTGATGATCCCACACAACGAGCATTTAAAGTTGCAAGTGCTTGAGGAGAGGTATGATGCAAAGGGTTTTGATTATGCTCATGATTTTCACTGTGGGGGTCACAAACCATTTATTTTGGAGAGCCCACTAAAGGATCGAGGATTAGATACACAGGAGTTAGTTGATAACATTCCTTTTAGACCAAACCACAAGGAATTATATGAATCCATGGATTATGTGGACATGTACTTGATAGAAACAAGAACAAGTTCAAGAGATATCAGTAGATTGATGGATACAGTAGTGCCTACAAGATACAAAATTGTACAGGATGAATCAATGATAGCCAACAGTATGCAGGGGTATTCATTGGCACGTCGTAGTGTATACTGATATTCTGGAGTGTTTCTTCCAGGGAGACCTCTTGATGAAGTCCTCAAGCATACCATTGAGTTGAGGTTTCCCAGGATCAGTGAGTGGATGGGTGAACCTTAAGGAGAGACATATCCCTCATTGGTTGATCTTCATTTGGAATATCATCAGATGAGGGCCATGGAACAGTATAGTCATACTTCTACTTCCATAATTCATTATGATTTTTTGGTCATGCCCTTGGGGTTGACCAACACACTAGTCATTTTCCAGTCTTACAGAAAAATGGCAGAGGAATCTAATGTTTTTTTTTATTCCCTCATTATATACAATAGGACATGGAAGGTCCACCTAATTCATTTGGATGAGACAAGTGGAATTGTGGCCATGACAGAGGTTTTTCATTTGGACCATGTGATCAGTTCCCAGAGTGCACAGGAGGAGATCCAAATTTTTTTGGATCAAGTCACAGAGTTTTCAGCAGGCATTGGGAGTGGCGGACTTCCAATTTGGTGGTAGGACCCTGACATTCATCAGAGTGATAGACTACTTCAAATGATGAGGATGATCGACAAGGTCATGTGAGTGATTGGTCCACATCATTGTGGGGATGTTGTGACATGATTTGTTGAGATTTTTTCTATATGGCAAGGTAGATTTTCCCTCACGATACCTAGGATCGAGTCTATCCATAGTTTGGCTTACCTTGAATTCACTGCGATGCTTTGGAAATGCATGATCTAGGATAGTGAGTGTAGTCCTTTTAGGGATTTTATCTTGGGGGTCCTAGAGAGGGGAGTGCAACCTGAGCATGATGGGAAGAAAATTATGATCAGAGGGATGCAATGTTGGCATGATGGTTCCTCTCAGACATTAGCTTGGGACCCTGAGACTGTGGTGTTTGAAAACTCAGTAGCCGATACATATGAGATGATCAATTTTTTATTTTCGAAGTTTACTCTTGGGATGCGTAGGTTTGTTTGCTCAAAGGAGTAGTATTTTGAGGAGTTGATCGAGTTTACATAGTTCATGATTGTTTGGATTACAAGGGGAAGTTAGGTGGGTTCTTTTGTTATCACCTTTCATATTAGTTCTATGAGCATAGAGTCTTTCACATCATCTAGAAAGGCCCAAGAGAGGTTCACATAGAGGGGCTTCGTAGATGATGTAGGGGGAGATATGGGGAAGTGTACGAATTGTCAGCGTAGCAAGTCAAGGTACACTCATTTGGAAATATTGATGTAGTCTTTGGCCCTTTTTAGGTGAGAGTGAGAGCGCATGTTGATAAATTGCATCACAGGTTTAACTAGGGAACAATGGGAAGATATTTTGTGTGTAGTGATTGACTAGTTATCAAAGTCCACAAACTTCCCAGTGACTTATTCAGAGTATGGGGTATCCCAGGTGACAAATCCATATCGTGGGGAGATGTTTAGATTCCATGAGTAGCTCAGAGTCATTTCCAGTGTTCGGGACATACTTCCTTTCCTGATGTTCGAGATCGAGTATGGCAGTGGATTTGCAGGTTGTGACTTCACTTGAATGCCTATGAAGGATACTATTCAAGAGAGTAGGTTAAGACCCTACATGTATTTCATCTTGGAGTACTAGGAGAGGAGGATGCAAACTAGTGTTAGGATATTTAGACACTTAGGAGTTAGTTAATATCTTCTTGGTCTAATGTTTCATTAGGTAAAAGTGTGTTTGTTAATGTGGTTCTTTAGTATGCATTAGTATGCATTTGTAGTTAGGAAATCTGACGGTCACGATATGTTCCTGACATAGAGTGATTTGACGATTCATATTTTCCTCGATCTTAACGACGATTGATTTGTTGCTTAACACTTGACTGGTCCATGATCTCTATTTAAACATTGATGGTCATTTTTTGATGATCGATTGTGAGAAACTCTCTTGTAAAATCTATCTCTAATATTTTTCTTTTGCATTAATAAACTGCTCAAAGTGGCCACGTTGACTAGGGTCATGGATGTTTCCCCATAGGGATTTTACCACGTCAAAACATCAGCGTGTTGATCTTTGATTTGGTTTTGTGAGTGGTTATTGAAGGTGTTTGTCCTCTGTTGGAATACCTGTGTTATTGAACATGGAATCAGAGCCAGGTTGAAGACCTGCTCCCGTTGTAGATTGAGATCGTGAAGCCGAGTTGCCTCATCTCCATTTTCTGCCATTTTTGTACATTTTTGGGCTGAGTGGACTATTACATTGCGTCCGGATCACTCATTTCAGTTAGGAACGCTTTTCGTTTCACTCGAAAAGGTTTATGTTTTCCCAAGATACGGTCATTTCAGTCAGATCCGGAGGTATAAAGCCTAAATACACCCTTTTTAAATTTTTGCAGAGTATTATTTCAGTTCTATATTGTTTGTTTCCGGGTTGCTAATCTTTTAGATTTGTGTATGCTCTTTGGCCCGCGCCCTATGTGATCTCAAAAAATCAGAAACATATAGGAAATAGTGCATTTTTCGGGTAAGCTAATCGAGATCTAACCCTTCTTGTCATCAGGAAGCGAAATTTTTTTCTTGTGTGAAAACATATTTTTATGAGCACACTCTCCAAGTTCGTCTTCCACTACCACCACCACCACCACAACAACAACAACAAAAAACAATCCTCATGCTAAACAATACAATATGCTTTGTTAACCTTTGACGGGCGTAAATGACACACCATCAAGTGGAAGGTTAGATCTGGACCAGGGTTCTCTAATTAACCCAAGTCATTTGGTATGATCTGACCCAACGGGTTTAATGGCTCTGTTAGCCAACTAAAGTCCTAAAAACAATAAAAGAAATACACTAATCTAAAGCTATGATTCTAACAAATGATATATTACTTACTAATGTTTATTAAAAAGAAACGTGAACATACAAATGATTATAAACAATCTATATACAGTTTACAAGGTTTACTTGAAATTTTGCGAAAATGAATGTTCATAATAATGTTTCAAAATAAGATAAAGTAAGAACATAAATCTTTTTTTTTTTAATGTTTAAAGATTTTAAACTAATAAATACTAAGCAAATACAATTGAAATAATGACACAGAAATAGTCAAATCTAATTAATGCAATCATCGTCTCATTCATATATAAACAAATCTAAAAAAAAGAAAGCAATGCACCTACTAACCTCTCATTGATCAACAATACTAAGATAAATTCATCTCTTTGTATTTGTATGAGCTCCTCTTAAGCTATGTCAAGTGTAAACCTATGACAAAAGCAAGCATAATACTTCCTGAAGAAATTCAAGGAAGTGTTTCATATTCTGGAGCAAGTTTATAACGACATAAAGACAAATAATTATATATCTTGTGACCTTGAAATGTCCAATAACTGAAAATGAAAGAAATTTCAATTCTGAGGAATGGTCTTACCAGCTATCTAGCATTAGATGTAAACTCAAAATACTTGAATAGATGATCAATCACAGATATAAACTAAACCAAAAGATAATGAACAACATAAAGAAAAGAAGGATATAAAATATCATGTGCATAATTGACTAAAGGTAATTCGACACAGATAACATTTCACATCAAGAAATTACATGAGAAGACAATAAAAAAAACACTGCAAAGTCTAGAAAGGACGAAAGTCAAAGAGTAAACTGTTTTCTCATATAGTTTCAACAAAATATGTTCATCATATGGTCTAGGATGAACTTTTGGGATAATAGACTCTTAAAGATTGAAAAAAATAATATATAAATGATAACAATTAACCATGTATTGATAAAACAGACTAAAACTAATTTAAATCAATGCATAATCAATTATTCGAAGAATATGAAGATATTATAATGAAAATAAAACCATTTTACTCACATGACAAAATCCATTAAGCAACCTGGAATTCCATATTCTTCTTTGAAAATACTTGTCCATTCTCCCAAAGATTCCAACCACCTATTACTCCATTTGAAAATAAAAAACTTCACAAAAGAAATAATATACAAAAGAGAATGGATAAAAATCCTCCTCTCAATTTCTGGGATCTCTATGGCTCTGAACTTTCTCATATATTTATACAATGAATGAACAGTCTAGGCATCACTAATAATTTCCGCCACCTGATATTTGCCTCGTAAAGAGACACAAATATCTCTAAAATTGTGCATTTGTTTGGGAAAATTCTCTCGTGTAAGCTATATGGGTCCATTCTGGAGATGAGTTTTCAACCGTTTCTTCAAATTCCTTACGGTTTGGCTGAAATAAGTCATGCAAAATAGTTTGTCTGTTCTTGAACGCATTTCCAAATCTTATCTGTTGTTGTTCATAATTTATTTGCAACAATCCAATATTATTTTTGGATCAATTCTCTTGAATGTATTTAGATAATAAAATCAAGCCATGATCAGATCTGTACCAAATAATTGATAATAGAAACCTATGAAACAAAAAAAAAAGCCTAAATTAATAACCGAAAAATTGTGAATAAAACAAAATCTAGAACAATAAAATAAAAAATGAATTTAAACTAACTATAAGTTCTAAACAAACATTGTTTATATTTTCCTTTCAAATATGATCTTAAAATTCTAGAAGCTTCAAGTTGATGGAGAGGAGAAAAATATTAATTTTAGGTTTTCACAAAATCAAACAAATGATAGATAATTCTTTTTTTTTATTATTTTATTTTTATTTTGAAATGAGATGCAAACTAACAAAATAATTTAAATAATTAAACCTACCAAATGATTTTGTGAAAATGATTGTTAATGAGCAAAAGACGAAAACATAATCATAATTTAAACGAAAGTAAAAGTTGATAAAAATTAAGGTTTTCGTTTAAATTAAGATTTCTATGTTCGTCTCTCCCTCATTCAAATTTGATCAAATGTGAACAAATGTCATAGAAAAGATGTGTCGTAATAAAAAATCCCAAATTATAAAGCTCGTCCATCAACATTAAAATTCTATAGAAAGCAAAACGAAATGGCATTTAAATTTCATGAAATTCAAACCAAACCAAACAAAAGAATATAAAATCAAACCAACCTCGAAACAAAGAAAACCAATACCAATCCAATCAATTCAAAGGGAAACAAACGGAGAATCCAAGAAAAATTTCGAGGGACCCTAGATTTTGATTAAAGAAAAAGAAGGGGGTTGTTGGGGCCCAACACTAGCCCACTTGTTTAAAAGTTGTCTCATTAAGTAAGAGGTCTTGAGTTTAGGTCTCTCTTTTTGTTACTTTTTTTGAAAAAGTTCATGCTCCATTGTAAAGTGTATTTCACTTCAAGTATAAAAGTAAATCACTATAAGTAACCTTAATATTTTATTTTAGAGTTATTTATTTTGCATGCAACTTTCTTTTATAAAGTAAATTCATTATAAAAGTGATCCCCACTTCTTTTTTTATAAAAGTGGGTGACCTCATAAAGCAACTTATTTACAAAAGTGAAGTTATTTGGAGGGGTATCACCACGACGTGGTTCTTTGGTTATCGTTTATGCCTTTTTTTAAAAGAGCATAACTTTCACATCTGAAGTTCGTTTTCAATGAGGTTTTTTTAAAACCACCTAACTTTTTGAGATCTTTCCATCCAGGTCATCAATTTCAGTTTTTAAATTCATATTATCTGCAAATTTAATATGGCTTCTTCCAGTAATATTTTTCTTACCATCACCAACTACTTCCAATGGAAATCCCATATGGAGGATTTATTTAGAAGCAAAGGCTTGTATTGGATTACCTTTGGAAAGGAAAAAGAACCCATTGATGCTAATAAGAAAGTCAAATAGGCTAATAGGAGTGTTGAAGCACATGGACTGATTGAAATATCCATCTCTCCTTATTTAAGGTTCCACCTTAAATAAATTGATGACCCCCATGAAGCTTGGGAAAATCTTGAATCTGTGTTTGGTAAACACAATATTATTCGAGCACATCAATTAGAAAATCAAATACTGACTTTAAGTCCAAATTGCTTTTCTTGCATTGAAGACTATCTATCTAAGTTTAAAACACTCATAATTTTATGTGAAGAATGTGAGATAAAGTTGGAGGAAGAGTGTTGCATCTATATTATTCTTTCTAAGCTAGGTAGTGCATATTATGTGTTTGTATCTACCTTTTATGCCATGGGAGGGGCTCTAGGGAAAACTTATCAAAAACCCACTCTTGAGTCCTTTTGTGATTCTTTGATTAGAGAGCAAGATAATATTGTACAACTTGGAGTGAACAACACTACATGTACCTCCAACAAAGACTTAGTTGCCCAACAGAAAGATAAACCCAAGAATCCCAGGAAGCAACATCCTCTCCAATACAACAAGCAACATAAGGGTACCAAACCCACTCAGACAACTTCGGCTCCTAATGGTGACAAAGGAGAAAAATCTAAAAATAAGGAGACTGACAGAAATTGCAACGTTTGTGATAAATATGGTCATGATGAGTCCAAATGTTTCAAGAAGATGGCAGCTTTAGAAGCAGTGATGAAGAAGCATAACATCAATATTAATTCTAATTCTTCTTCTTCTTCTCATGGAAATGCACTTTCTGCTTCTGGTTTCTCCTTCAATGCAACTTCTACTACTTGTAACACCAATAAAATATTTGTTGGTGATGATAGATCTCTTAGTGTTGTAGGATATCGAACAAATCAAGTAGATAATGGTCATTTCAATGATGTATTATGTGTTCCAAGTCTTTCTTGTAACCTTCTATCAGTATATCAAATCACTCATTCAGGTGAAGGTAAAAGCGTAGAGTTTTCACCTCACCAAGGTTCAATCAAGGATCTAAAATATCCTAAGCATGTTCTTGCAACTGAAATTGCTGATGATATTACCAGGTTATACAAGTTTGACAACTTTGGGTCATCATCGTTTCCTTCATTTTTTGTTGCTCATAGCGATGACTTGAGAAAACTTTGGCATGAGCAGTTTGGTCATCTAAACTATCACTCATTGCAACAACTATGTAATGAACAGATGGTGACTGGTCTTCCTCATGTTTCATGCAGAGATGGTGTTTGTGTTGGTTTTTTTCTTGGAAAAAATCATCGGGACAATTTTGACAAACATGCCTCTTGGCACGCCTCGGGCCCTTTGCATCTTGTTCGCAGTGACCTGTGTGGTCCACTTTATTCTCCTTATTTTTCTGGTTGCAAGTATTTCTTAACTTTCATTGATGACTTTTCCAGACATACTTGGGTTTTCTTCATAAAAATTAAGAGCAAAGTGTTTGACAAGTTTTTGGCCTACAAGTCCCTTGTAGAAAAGCAATCTGGACATAAAATTCAAAGGTTAAGAACATATAATGGAGGTGAATATGTGAACAATAATTTTACAAGTTACTACACTACACAGGGCATCCAAATGCAACACACTGTTCCATATACACCACACCAAAATGGTGTTTCTGAGAAAAAGAACTTCACATTAAAAGAAATGGCTAATTGTATTATCCAATCTAAGGGATTAAGTCTAAAGTATTGGATGTAAGCCATCAACTGTGAAAATTACATATTAAATTGCACTCCCACAAAAGCTCTTAAAAATATAATACTAGAAGAAGCTTGGACTAAAATTAAACCAGATGTAAGTCACTTTCGTGTATTTGGAAGTACAGCGTGGGCTCACATTCCTAATGAAAAAAGAAAATCATTGTAGACTAAAAATGAGAAGTGTATATTTGTTGGTTATTTTGAAGATGTCAAAGGTTATCAACTTCTTCAACCACATTGTAATGAAATTATTATTAGAAGAGATGTTAAATTTGATGAAAATATATTGGTCTGCGAGCCTAATTCGACGATTGTTCCTTCTTCGGCCTGTGAGTCATATTTGGCGTTTGTTCCTTCTTATGTTCCTATTCTGGTTTCTTCTTCAGATGCTGACAGTGAGGATGAAAATCCTCCTCCGTCTGCACCTTCCTCTAGATGAGTCCATTGAACTTGAACCAGCACTAGCTCCATCGCTTCCTATATGGTTTTGTTCAACACGAGAAGCAACTGGTGATATTATCAGTGATCCTTTAGATCAACATCGGACACGTTCACAGTTCCAACGAGCTTCTTCTCTTTTGTCTCAAGTTTCAGAGACTCATGATCCAAAGACATTTGCATAAGCTTCAGGTCATCCAGATTGGGATACAACAATGAATGAAGAGTATCATTCTTTAATGGAAAATGATAATTGGTATCTTGTACCTCTTCCAAAAGGAAGACAACTTGTCAAATGTAAATGTGTCTACATAACTAAGTATGCATCAGATGGAAGTGTTGAAAGACACAAGGCTTGGTTAGTTTCCAAAGGATTTTCCCAAGTTGAAGGAATTGACTATATTGAAACCTTTTCCCCTGTAGCCAAAATGAATTCCATCCACCTTGTTCTTTCTCTTACTGCCTCACATTAATGGGAGGTTCATAAAATGGATGTTAAATCCACCTTCTTGCATGGATATTTGCAAGAATAAATATTCATGGAAAAACCTCTTGGCTGTGTCTAGAATGAATCTAGCCTTGTTTGTCACCTTAAGAAATCTCTTTATGGTCTTAAGCAAGCTCCCCAAGCTTGGTATGCCAAAATGGACAACTTTCATATTGACACTGGATCCTCTAGATGCCATTCTGATCATAATGTCTATACTAAGAAAGTAGGAAGCCATCTCATAATCCTTGTCCTTTAGGTTGATGACCTTATCCTTCTTGGTAGTGGCTCAAAACTTTTAAACCATGTTAAAACCAACCTTAAGAAGAAATTTGAAATGACATACTTAGGCTTTTTGTAAACCAATAAAATAATTTTCATTTCCTAGTATAAGTATGCTTGTGACCTTCTTCATCATTTTCACATGGACAATTGTAAACCAACCCCTTCTCCCTTCCAGTCTGGAGTCAAGCTTGTTGCCACCTATAATTATCTCGAATTTGATGCCACCTTGTATCGTCAGTTAGTTGGTAGCCTCTTATACTTGACTCATACTCGTCCTAATATATCCTTTGTTGTTGGTCTTGTTTCCCGGTATATGAAAACACCACATGAAAGCCATTGGAAATAATATAAAATGATACTTCGATATGTCTAGGGTACAGTTCAGTTTGGGATACATTACAGTTCAAGGGGGACTCCTTTATTGGTTGGTTTCACTGATTCATATTGGGCCAACAACCCTGATGATCATAAGTCTATTGCAAGTTATGTTTTCATCCTTGGTTCAGAACCTGTCACTTAGGCCTGTAAGAAACAACATGCTATTGCACCTTTCTTTAGCAAAAGAAGAGTACCGAGTAGCAGTACATGCAATTCAAGATGCCTTTTGGATTCGACAAATCCTTTTAGAGTTTGGATTCCAACAACAACATCTAACCATCCTTTGGTGGGACAATCAGAGTGTCGTCAAGCTTGCCAAAGACTCAGTTCAACATCAACGCAGAAAGCACATCGAGCTCCACATGCACTTCATTAGAAAGCTCATTCATGATAAAGTTATTGATGTGCTATTTTTCCCTATAGAAGATCAAGTTGCAGACATTTTCACAAAGTCTATTACAGAAGCAAAGTTTTCCAAAATTCTATCTATGTTAGGACTTCGGGAAGTTGTCATTAAGGGGGGATAGGCTCTAATGCCTCCTGCCTTCTCCTATTGTGTCACTATTGTAAATCCTTCAATCCTATCCCAATTTATTCTTAGGGGGGGATGTTAGGATATTTAGACACTTAGGAATTAGTTAAGATCTACTTAGTCTAATGTGTCGTTAGGTAAAAGTGTGTTTCTTAGTGTATTTATTTAGTATGCATTAATATGCCTTTGTAGTTAGGAAATCTGACGGTCACGATATGTTCCCGACATAGAGTGATTCAACGGTTCATATTATCCTTGATATTAATGGCCATTGATCCATGGATTAATACCCGATTGTTCCATTCTCTTTATTTAAAGAGCATGGAGGTTCATTTGTCGATGATCGATTGTGAGAAATTATCTTGTAAAATATCTCTTTAATCTTTTGCTTTTGCATTAATAAAATTCTCTAAGTGGCCATGTTGGTTGGGGTTGTGGATGTTTTCTTGTATGGGTTTTACCACGTCAAAACATCAATGTGTTGATCTTTGATTTGGTTGTGTGAGTGGTTACTGAAGGTATTTGTCCTCTGTTGGAATACACGTGTTGTCAAACAACTAGGCATAGTGGTCGGAAGGTTATGACCAAAGTGGCACAACATCAACATGGTGGTTCCTTTATAAGATTAGTGTGGGACCCTAGGGTTTCATTATTATACAATTCAGAATTTGACACAGAGACAAGAGCCAATTTTTACTTTCATGAGATTGGTTCCCTAGTAGAGTAGTTCTTTGAGGGGTTGATCAAGTTGTTGTAGTATATAGTTTCTCTACTTATCAGTAGTATTCAGGATGCCTCTTATGTCAGTACCTTTTCAGACCACGTGTTGAGCAATGGATGTTTCACATATTCCAATTTGTTTTGGGGCCCTGGTATCATTTTTATTCTGGTTCAGTCTATGGAGTGTCATATTGTGATGGCATTGCTTGATGACAAGCAATCTTTGGGAAGGGAGGATTGTAATGTCCCCATTTTTTGATTCCCCTATTCTGTAGTTGGAGATGATCTTTGAGGCATGTGTTAGCCAATACAAAGGTGCGAGGTTATGTTAACGTAGATATCGAAGGGTTTGAAGGAATTATCATTTACCATCTCTCATCGTCAAGATCACTTTCTCATAGTTCATTCTTGGTTCGATGGCATTCCAATGATTCTCGTAATTTGGGAGTATTATTGAGCATAATCTAATTAAATGCAACAAAAATGTTATTTGGATCATATTGTTTGAGGGGAAACCTTAGTATAATAGCTCTTTGGAACCGAGATTAAAATATCTAGAGGTTGGGATGATGAGAAAGGGAATTCCAACATCTGGAAATGTCTTAAAGGAAAATTAATCACTTTATGGTATTAAAAAGGGGTTAAAAAGTAACATTAAGATTAATAGTCACTTAAAAATTAGGAAAAGGTGACTTTAATATTTAAGTGAAAAGTAAAATGGGAATAAAGGTCACGTTGATTAAGTCAAAGAGGAAATATCTAGAGGGAGGCATCGAAGAGTTATAAAAGAAGGGTAGTGCTCCACTTTCCTCATTATGTTTTGGATTGATCTCTTGTTTGGAGTGCTCTTATGAGCCAATGTTTTCGTTGGGGTTTTAGAAAACCCCTTCCATTGTGGTTTGGTTTTGGTGGTGCAATATCCACCCTATATATATATAAGGAGGAGGACCCATCCGGGGTCTTCATAGGATATTCATTTCATGTTTCGACTTCATCTTGGAGGTGCAGTGATTTGCTTGAGAGGTCTTGTGGGATTTCCTAGAGAGGGACAACTCCATATTTGTAGGATGATATGGGATTGAGGAGGCCATGGTTTGCCTTTGGTAGGCCGTGAGGGTTTTTGGACCAGGCTGAGAGTTTTTTTTTGGTTCATTGGCTCTTAGGGAGGCCATTAGGGTCTCTTAAGGAATTCGATCCCTTTCTATTGCAGGGTCGTGTGGATAGGAGAATCCATGGAGGTATTTTTGAGGGGAAGAGTGTTGATACTGAGAGAGGGGGGGTGAAACAATATCAATTGTAATTTATCACCTTTTAAAAACTTTAACTTTTCAAACAAATAAATGCATTCCAATATACAGTAAAGAGAAAAAGAACAAATACATAGTGCACAACATATTTACGTGGAAATCCAAATGGAAGAAAACCACATAATGTTTTTCTTATATAATAAAAATATTAAATTAATAGGAAGATACAAATTCCAAGATATTCCATATCCAATTGGAAGGAGGCACCAACCCCCTGATTTACAAGAACCAACATGAAGGAAGCTACAACTCCCTAGATTCTCTAGTTCCAACTGGAAGGAGGCTCCAACCCCCTTTCATTTCCCCTTCCTTCCACCCTCAAATATGTATATAAAAGAATCAACCTGTCACTATCATTGTCACTGTCACTATCATTGATACATCATCATCATCAAACTGGGTTCACATAGAGGTCCTAGGTCCACATGGGCCCACATATAAAACCCAACAACCACATAAAAACATGTGCCAATATCTCCAATGATATGCTTCAAATCATGTGCCAAAATCTCCAAAATATGAGCCTCTCAAATTGGTTCCATATAGAGACCTTAGGTCCACACAAGTCCACATATAAATCCTGACAACCTCATGATAACATCACAACTTCATAGTAGAGCATACAGAAACATCAAAACCTTACCATAACATCACAACCTTATAACATACCTTGAGAATGAGAAAGACCTTAAGGGAATCCCTTAGAATTATATTGCACGCAAAAAGACATTCCAAACACCTTGTGTGCACCTCAGACTTGATATATTTCTTGGTTGCTAAAAAAATGTGAAATTCTATCTTGTATTTATAGTAATTTTGTCCCCCCAAAAATAATTGAGTCGACCTCATTTTTCTGGCTGAGTTGTTGGACGAAAAAATTCATATCTCCTCATTCCTAGGGAGTTAGAGGGACTTCCATATACCATCATAAAGGTATAAAAATAATATTTCCAACCATATAACTTGTGTTTCCATTTTATTTGTTTATATAGGGTAAAATTCCCTCAAATAAAGGGTATCTGAATTGACCACAAATAATACTTTCAACAATCTCCATCTTGCATTCTTGATCTTGGACATTTGTAGGCTTATTAACTTGGTTGTAGGGGCTTCTTAACCACACCTCTAGGGATTCTTGTGGGCTTCTTAAAAACCTCTTCCCATGAGGGCCATGCTTAAATATATTCCATAAGGGGACCACTTTGGAGACTCCTTCAAGTAAACCCACAGGCTTCTTCATGATGATCACCGATGTCTGAATTTGGCATCAATGACAACACCATTCAACACTGATCCCTTTCTTTGGTAGAGTTATGTGGCTAGGATGAGCCATGGGGAACTTCAAATGGTTGAGTCATCTCAGAGAGGGTTTTCTACAGAGCAGAGTAGGATGCATCATCTACTAGAATAGGTTGTGGTATTATTCTAGGTTTTGATTTTCATATTGTGTGTTTTATTGATGTATTGCAACTTCCATAGAAGCCATTAGGGATTTTTATTGTCGTGATTGTGGTTCCATACATAATAAAAATTCCCGCGGTGTCTCTTCTATTTTATGAGTACTTGGAATACATACAATATGTTTGACAAAAGTTTTTAGTAGAATGTATGCAAATTGTTTGACAAAAGAACACATTAGAAACAACATAAATTGCACAACAAAGCATTAATATCCTAGCCTAGCAGACTTGGGAATATTATAAAATTTAATTATAGGATAACCTAGAGAACGATTTTCATTTTTCTTCGAATTTCCACTTTGTTATGCTAAGCCCTAACCATAAGGTAGTTTACATCTGCAACATAATTGGCAACTCCACTAGGGATAACTCATGTTATTCTCAATAGGTTTGATTTTTTTTTATCTATTGGCTTAGTTTATATCTCTCTAATAAGTTTTCAATATGTTTTTCATGCTAGTAGTCTAACATATCAAATTACAGGGGTGTTTTGAGGGTGTCCTTTTCATTTACTCACTTGTTTCTCTCATAGACATTGCGAGAAATTTCATGTTTCCTTAAGGAAAGGAGAGAGTACTCACTTGTTGGCTTCACAGAAAGCACAAGTGCATTTTAGGTTGTATTTTTTCTCATTTCCTTCTCTTTCACTCCTGCCTGACTCCCGCACCTTTGTTGTTTTGTTGTCCATAGTATTTTTGCAGTAGGTTCTTTAGTTGAAAAGTGTTGCATTTTCTATATTTATCATTCATTATAAGAAAAAGAAAAGAGCATTCTAGGTGTAATTCTCTTTCTTTGTTGTTTTCACTTTTGAAAGTAGTTTTTTTTAGTTGTAGTTTTTGTTGGCTTCTTGGTAGAGTAGGGTCTCTAATTTTAAGTCTCACAAAAATAAAAAAAAATGCATTTTAATGTTGGCATCTTGCATCAGAATTTGGATTCAATTTTTTCATGATTTAACTGAATTCATTGAAGAAGAATTGAAAAATTGAATCTACTACTGTTCTTAAAATTGTATTTCTGTAATAGTCTTAAAACACCATCAATTGCATTTATGTGTCCATGAGTAATCTATAGCTATATAAAATGAACACTTAACTAAAATTAACTAGATTGTTTCTTCATAGAAGACCAATAGTAGTCTAGGAAGTAGGGCCTTGGAATAGGATTGGAGAGTTAACCCTTTGAGGTTGCTAAAATCAAACAAGAGCATATTAAAGAGAGAAAATCCAGTAGTAGAAAAAGAACTTGCTGGCAAAGAACCTCTCACATAAGTGTCAAGCATGATGTCACATTGGGAGAAAGTGGAGGTGATAGTCCCCCCTTAATTCGTTTTCAGTGTTCATTGGATTACTATGTGTATTGGTGTTTCTAAAGTGTCAATACCTTTGGGTGACATCGCTTCTTGAAAGCCTCGAGCTTTGTTTCCTTACCCACACATGTGATCATGATGCATGAGTGTTCCACACAGTCACTAATTGTGAAATGGTAACCTTAGTGGCCTATCCTAGGACATCTCACGGGTGAATGTGAGTGTGAAGTGCTTGTGGTACCTAAGGAACACACCTAATCATTGTTTTGGATCCTTTGGAGGGTGCCCATATTAACGAGGGTACTTCCACCTTAGGTGAACGTTGTGATCAGGTTACCATAATTGTATCTCATTCCTTCATTGAGTGATATTGGGACTTAATAAACCCATATCAGTCTCCCAAAGGTCCTTTGATCATATTTTTCACCATCTCAGACTCAGGACCTAACAAACATGGGATGAGATTTGGAAGAGTAGCTTGTTTTTTGAATTCTCTTAGGAATTTTATAGTTGTGTGATCTATCGTTGCTTGTTTAGTTGGACTTAGGTTGAAAATGTCTTGTTTATTTTGAATCTTTGATCCAAAGTGGTTCACCAATCATTATGTCAGTATACAAGGACCTGTGGTCTTTCTCTTGAAAGTGTGGATCCACCTCCTCAAAGGTGTATGATGAACACCACTGATTTGTGAGAGCCAATACAATAGACTCAAGCAAATGTGGAAAATACCACAAGGGAAGGTCCTACTGATGAGGAGCTTGAGGATTAGGTATTTTTAAGGTATTTGAATGATCATATTCCAATTCTAGGAGGATTTCCTTCTCCATAGGACATTATCATTGATCCAACTCCTTCCAAATTTAACCCACCTCTCACTGAGCCTCCTAGCCTTGTTCCATTGCACTCTTGGAATTTTAAGAATCTGAGTCATATTTAAACCCTTTTATTTAATGGTCCACGATGGAAAATGTTTCTCATACCTCTAGGTCTTGGGGCACTCATACCACCACATCAACTATCTATGGAAGAGGAGTCATTCCTTTGATCTTAACTACATTAATACCAAGCACATTCCCACCCACCTCAATAGTGTCAAGTGGAGGCATTATTTCCTCTCATGTCTACTCCCAACAGTGGTGTGGGAACCCAATCCTCTATGTCATATGGTGGGGGTTCCTTTTCCTTTAGTATTTCACATTTTGTAGCCAAATTTCCCCGATCTTCCTAATGTCAACATGTATGTGGGGTGTTATTCAACAACTCTCCCCACCTTCTCATTCGTAGGGGGCACATTTGTGTGTTGATTCCATCACTCAGAAGTGGAGATTTTACATCTCTAGGGATGCCCATGGGAAACAATCCTTTTCAAGGATTCAAAAACTCAGTGGGTGGATATTTTATATCAATAGGGGTGTTGATAGGGAGAAATACCTTCCCATTTTTTGGTAACTAGATGAATGGAACCTTCTCCTCTTTCTCAATGCCATCAGGGAGAAATACTTTTCAAAATTTTTGAAATCCAATGTATGGAGGAATTCTTCCTCATGTCCAAGTTCCCCCAATTCCACCCAAAATCTAGGACACCAGAAAAATGCTCCTTTTACACTTGGCATTGGCTATGTGTTAGGTAATTCTTTTACGACTACTATTTAGATGATAGGGCATAACCCCAAAAGTTGAAACCTAGTCAGAAAAATGAGATTTTCTTTCTTATCCATGTTGAATCTTCTATATTTGAAGAAACTCACAAATGACTAGGTGCTTCATGATTCAAACTTTCCCCCAACTCCTACCAAACTTCCTTTAGATATTCCAAAATTTGAAGGAAAGGATGGTGAGGATCTAGGTCACCACATGATGAATTTTCACCAATGGTGCTCCAAAATCCATGGTGGATGATTCCATTAGGATGAGAATATTCCTTTCACACCTTTGATTCCCATCGCTATGACATTCATTTACCACTTTAATTTACATGTTCGATATAAATCAGACATTAATCTTGTGTATTCATGTTGGTGGGATAGTGTCACACACACCTTTTCTATTAACTGCAAAATTCATTTTCTTATAAGTTACATAGAAGGAAGATATTCTTCCTTTTCGATCAACACCAACTGATCAGGATGAACCCACACCCTTGTTCACCAACACCAACTGGTAGGAGGGTTCAACCCCCTATTTAGTCGTCTATAATTGGAAATGAAGCACCAACTCCCTTTTTTCACCAGCACCAACTGGTAGGAGGCTACAACCTCCTATTTAGTCAGCTACAATTGACAAGGAAGCACCAACTCCCCTGCAAGCTCCAACCTGCCCTTGCACCACCCAACCACCCTTAATTTTACAATGTAATTCAATATCTTCTACTCTTCATTGAATTTGAGTCAAGAATCCATTAACACAAGCCCGATCATATTTGACCTTTCGACTTCGTCTTGTTTTCCCTTGATCCACCCTTCCTCCCTTTATGTAGGTTATAACATGTATAACACTTCTCTTGTATTGTCTACTTGCATGGTCTTCTAGTTATCTGTAGACAAAATTCATCTCTTGCTCTCTGGCTTCTGTCATTTAATCTTTAATGACTCTACTACAGTCAAATAAAGGTCTTCTATAACATATATTGGATTGCATAATTGTTGCTCTGACTTCCTTTGTTCTTGATCTTCAATAAGATATTAACAGGACCATTAGAACAAACAATTATTCTACTTCAACTCTGCTTCTGATTTTATCTTCTTATATGGAATGCAGAGACGCCCCTTCTCATAACTCTTCCTCATTTATATAATCCTCAAAATGATGTGAGTTTGAGATGCACCGTGTCCTTTTGTTTGGACCGTCACCTCTCTTTGTTTAACTAAACTATAATCATTGTTTTATCGTTTCTACCATGAATCATTTTCATAAATTGATTACATATGGATCAATTTCATCCTTTAAAATCGATACTAAATATCTTCTTTTTTTCATAGAGACCGAATTCTGCAGAGGCACTTCCTTAAAACCATTACATGTGATCGAGCATTACAGAACCACGGGCTTACCAGCTACAACAATGTATTATAATTTCCTTTTAAAACTCTTATATCATATGACCAGCAACACTTATGTGAATCAATGGTCATGATTTTAACCTCCTGAAATGGACGATTGTCATAACTTCAACACTTCTCCCTTCAGGAATTTTGGACTTGAAACCTTTCAAAACTTCCGAATCATATTTCCTGAACATATTAGATGGTTTACGTTTATTTCGCAGAAAATGATCAATCGTCAGATTTGATTCTTCAATGGTTTAATCCGACGTCTGGGTCTTATTCAAGAATTGATATGGATGGCCACAGATTACTTCGTGACTTCATCTATTATACTTACGCTATCCTTCCAATGTATTTTAATCAATGGTTGAGAATGCAACCAAAGTGTTCTTCAGATCGGACGACCCATGTCCACTTCGAGACTTCGACATTCAAAACTTTGAAGGTTTTGAATAGACGTCACTCCATTTTCCTCCGAAGTGATCACCTGCTGATTAAGTCATAATACGGTGGAGACCGCTTATTGTCAGTTAACACTTCCACTTACACTATCCTTCCACTATAGTAGATCGACAGATGAGAATGCTCCCGAATTGTTTCTTTAGATCGGATGAACCATGTCTACTTCGAGATTTCATCCTTCAGGACTTCAGAGATTTTGTCATTTGCTAGTGGTGAAACTCCCGAAGTAAAACTCCCAGAGTGACGTAAATTGCTTATGTCACTTGATGACATGTCACGAGCCAAGTAGCTGCCACATGTCACTCAAATTCGTGATTTGCACGTACCTGAAATATTGATTTCAACTTGACACTTGTCATTCTCTAACTGTGCCACATGTCCTTTTGATGTGAACTGCTGACGTGGTCTGCCACAGTTTCTTGTTGACGTGGTATGTCGACATAGATCTCTCGATTTGACACATATTCATGTCCTTGATCTAACGGTCAAAATAGTAATTGAAGGGTATCTCAGATTGACAACTGAGAGTGACTTTAGAACTTTGTCCTTTGGGACTTCGGGACTTTTGACATTTCTTGGTGGTGAAACTCCCAAAGTAATTATCCCAGAGTGACATAACTTATTGACGTCACATGTTGACATGGCACAAAAAAATTTCCTCTTGACACATGTCATCATTTGATTATTCCATGTGTACTTTTTGACATGGTCTTCTGATGTGGTCTGCCACGTGTCCTTGCTGAGGTGATCTGCTGGCCATCAACCATGATCCAACGGTCATCGTATATCCTCCAGATCCGATGGTCCTTATTCATTTCAGATTTCAGGACTTCGGGTATTTCGACTTTTCAGGTTGCCAATTCTTCCGAAGTGAGATTCCCCGAACAGTAACCTCCTCGCTACTTTTAACCCGAACTTAATTTTGTTTGTTGATCATGTTTTTAGATCAATGTCTCGATCTTTCTATGATGTAGTTTTTCCTTGGTTTAAATCCAACGGTCCTTCTTCTAGCTTATCATGTCCTTCCACTTTAGAATGATATGACGACTGACGAAAGTTTGCATAATTGTGATCTCAAATATTTTACCTCTCTTATCATATCCTTCCACTTAATTTGATCTAACGGTCGATGTGGACTCTTCGAAGCAGATTAATGGTCGACGATGATTTTGGAACCACAACTTGCAAGTGATTTAACTGGACACCTAAAATCCGCAATTTAAAGTTGTACGTTGTTGGTGAGTCAACCACAATCATCGATCTCTGAAGCTGTAAGATCTGACAGTCCTGATTAATTGCGGGATTGGAAATAGCATGATGTTTAATACTTATTACGATCTCTGCAATCTATCCCTACCGTTGATCTGGCGATTGGGAATCCGACGGTCACAACTTAATCTAACTTAATCTAATTGTTTGTTGGATCAACCACAGTCATAGATGTTTGAGTTTATGAGATCTAACAATCTAGACTGATTGCGAGATTGTAACTAGCGAGTAGTTTAATTCTTCTTTCGCTCTCCACAATTCATCCCTACCGTTGATCTGGCGATTGTGCATCAATGGTCTTGATTTGATCTGATTTTCATCGCACCATACCTACTAAGTTTCAACGCGCCATCTCTTCTGAGATTTGATCTTCATTCGTTAACTCTCTTGAACTTTAATCTTTGCATATCGTCTAACTGTTACACACCGGTCATTATATACTGTTGACTAGTCCTCCAACGATTCTTCTGGAATTCATTGCGCCATCTCTTCTAAGCTTTGATATTCATTCGCTAACCCTCTTGAGATTTTATCTCAACTTATCATCAAATCAATGATATCGACTGTTGACATCAATGACACTATGCCCAACACCAAGAACTCCTTGTCCATGTCGGGGAATTTTAGTATTGGTGCTTTCGTCAGAAACTCTTTGAGCCTTTGAAATGCTTCTGTGAATTTCTCAGTCCACAAGAACTTCTTATTCTTCTTCTGCAATTCTGTGATCGGTTTTTCTATCTTCGAAATTCCTTCGACAAATCGTCGTCAATATCTTCTAAACCCATAAAAATACGTACTTCGTGTACGTTTTTCGGTTCTGGCCATTCCATAACAGCCTCCATTTTTGTTGGATCCACAACGATACCTTTGCCAGATATGATATGTCCCAAGTAGTGAATCTTAGATTGGTAAAGAGAGCATTTTGATAGCTTCCCGTACATTTGTTTTTCTCTTAGGCACTACAGAACCAATCTCAAGTGTTCATCATGCTCTTCCTTCATCCGAGAATAAATCAATATGTCCTCAATAAAAACTTGAACAAACCTTTCCAAGTATTCACAGAACACCCCATTCATCAAACTCATGAATACCCCCGAGGTGTTTGTCAATCCAAACGGTAAAACTGTAAACTCATAGTGTCCAAATCTCGTCTTGAAAGTGGTCTTAGGGATATCTTCTTCCTTAATCCGCAAATGGTGATATCCTGATCTCAAGTCAATATTTGAAAATATCGTCGCCCCTTTCATTTGATCAAACAAATCATCTATTCTTGGCAATGAATAATGGTTCTTGATTGTTGCTTTGTTCAATTGACGATAGTAAATACAAAGTATCCATGATCCATCCTTCTTCCTCAGGAAAATAACTGGTGCACCCCAAGGTGACACACTTGGATGAATAAGTCCCAAATCCAACAATTCCTTCAATTTCATTTTCAACTCCTGCAATTCAGGCATTGACATATGGTAAGGATCTCTTGCAATAGGTTCAATTCCTAGTTTCAATTCTATTGTAAACTCCAACTCTCTTTCAGGCAGTAAACTAGGTAACTCTTCTGGAAATACATGTGCAAACTCTTGCACTATAGGAAGGTTTTCTAGTCCTTCTGCCTCAAATTTTTCATTCAGCACTAAGATTGCATATAGTCTACATCCCTTGCACATACTCTTCTGCAATTGTAGGGAAGAAATGAACCTCAAGGACACTCCTTGGTTTCTTCCTACAACCACTCTACTCTATCCCAAATCATTTGTCAAACTTAACCGTTTCGTATTACAGTTAAGTATTGCATCATGTGATTCCAACCAATCCATACCAATCACTATGTCATAAGATCATAGTATCGTGACATAAAGATCTACCTTTGTTAAAAAGTCTTCCAATTTAAGGCTATAACCTATAACCTTTCCTCCAACCTTCTGTTTGGAATCCGATGTGATTTCTACATACTTGAACTCATCCTGCTTGACTACCTTTACCTTACTTCTCTTCAGTAGTGCACTAGATATGAAGCTCTCTTTAGCACCTAGATATATAAATATACTATAGTTTTGGTCTGGGATCATACCTGACATCTCTAGCACAGTGGACTAATGCTCAGCCTAGCAGTTGTTCACCGCTGCATGTATCTTATGGGCCTTGCCCAAATATCTAACTGTAGTGGGTCCTGATGATCCGGTCGTGCTGGCCTTATTAATTGGGTAGTCTTGCTGGTAATGTGGCTCACCATATGTACATCATCCATTCTTCGCTCCAATGCTCCTAGTCCCCGAAGTAGAAGTTGTTGGTCTAACAGCATGTAATCTCGGTCTGTTCTATTGAACATGCCTAAAATGTTGTTGCAATTGATGTTGTTGTTGCTATGGTCCTCTTTAATGAGTCCTCTGCTGAGGATTATTTCATTGTGGTTTCATAAACATTAGTCCTCTAGGCATATCTCGATGCCCTAAAATACATCTAGATGGCACCTGATGTTGCTACGCTCCTGATGACATATGTCTAGACTGTCTAGAAGGAGTCATGCCCTGACCCCCTTCGTTCATCTCTTACTCCACTATGAGGGCCTTCTGAACCGCATCATGCAAATTCTGAGGCATTAAGATCCTCACCTTCGCACGAATGTTGAAGTTAAGGCCAAACACAAACTTGTTGACCTTTAACTTCTCTGTGTTTAGATGTGGAGCATACCTAAGAAGCTCCATGAATTTGGTCTCATACTTCGGCATTGTATGACTATTCTGCATAAGTCGTTGAACTCATTAAGTTGGTTCTCAATGAATTCCTCGAAAAAGTACCTTTCCTGCAACTGTTCCTTGAACAATTCCCATGACACGTCCTCGATGACCATGTTAAGTTGAGGCAAGAGCGTCTTCCACTATAGAAGAGCACTCCCCTTCAGCTGAAATACCGTCATGCAAAATTTCATGTTGGATGTGTAATCACGAAGTGTGAAGCACATATCCATGTTCTCCAAAAATGCCTTAGCGGCTAAGCCGTCCGGGGCACCTAAGAACTCGGGAAATTTCACCTTCTCGAGTTCTCGGTGTATTCTACTACTACCTGTTGGGGCGTGTTGTGAACCCTCATTGGGTACATACACTCTTCCCTAATCTCTATCCAGGTGGTTGATCAATGCCTTTGACATCCTCTGGAAGGATCTCATCATACTTACTACATTTCCCACAACAATCTGCTCTTGCTCAACATTCTTCTCATCTTCTTGGGGTTATACCTTTCATGCATGGATGCTATCGAAGGTGTCACACCCCTTCCTCCAACACCATGTTGTCTACTTCCCCTGCTTCCTCTAACCATGATTACCTGCAAGAGCAATTTTTAGATTTTTATTAGAGATCTAATTCAATCATTTTGTTTAACACAGCGGATGGTGTAACGGTCCAATGTTGCAGGGTTGAACCGTCTTTGATACCATAAATAACAACCCCTATGTTACATCATAACCAATTGATAACAATAAGAGATATTTTTCTTTTCTTTTCCCTTAAAGCATTAAGAAAACATCATTAGAACAAGTTAAACATGATATCAACATACCCAGTCATATGCACTCTAATTCGTTCCTCTCATGGCACAACTAAATTTAGATGTAATGTCAGTGAATTAATGATCTTCTAGATCCCATAATTATCACATACAACAAGAGTGAAACATCACGATCATTCAAAATCAACCACAAACAGCTTCATCACACATCATTTCTTCTAACAAAATAAATCATCACACAAGGCAATCAAGAATATCTACCCATCCAATCTACTTGCAAGGTTAGGACCTCCAAGACACATAATCAATGCTCAAGTCTAGGATTCATCCGATTGATTTTTACCACTTAAGGCCTTAGGACTGGGGAATTTTCTGAGGAATAAGGAAGTATAAAATTCCCATATTTGCAGTCCCAACCAAACATCAATTAAGTTACCAACATACTTAGCTATAACGCTCAATGTGTATTATTACATTAATTCATCATCTTATTCAATTAAGGGATAGGAAGTAATGTCATAAAAATCAAGGCAATAAACTTAAATAGTAAAACAGACTCCCTTAAATAGACAATCTATCATCTATGATAGTCTCAAAATTACTCATGTCTATCTGGAATAAGTGTGACCACCCCAAAACGTACAACCAAGTAGTTATATATCCTATCTATATCACAAGTTAAAGGAGGAAGAGAAAAACAGAGAAAATATCTCAGCGCAAGGTAGAACCATAAGCCTACTATGTACCTTGGTGAACCAACACATACTATGGAGAAGAAAAGTCTGTAACCGAAAGAATATATGTTCTAAGATTTAATTAATAAGTTTTATGTAAGGAACCTGAAGTTCCTCTTCTATGTGTCACAGTGAAACACAACTAGATCCAACTCCAGAAGTATGTAGATAGGCTTCTTTAGAGCCCACATCTCAGAAGAACATCACTTGGTATGGATTAGGACCCTCTCAAGTCGGGCCTAGGTCTTAACTTTTGAAAAAATGAAGCTCAAGAGAGACAATGCGAATTTACACAGGGGAGGTGCAAGCGTGCACTCAACCATCAATGACCAGGACTCAGTAGTCGTCATATCTGGGAGTTGCAGAGGAGGACCGTCGGATCAACATATGAATAAGTCTCAACAATAGGATCTCAGGAAGGGTATATCAATGACGAGGAACCATTACGGGGTCAAAGGGTTGAGTTAATGATCACGCAATTTTTGGTTCCGCAATCCACATAGGTCGTCTATCGTCACCTACAAATGTTTCAATGATTGGCATCAATCCCACTATCAACAAGTGGTTTCTATTGCAGAAATTGGGATAGGGTTTAAACATAGTGCTAGTCGAGATTCTGAAATCCTTCCCAACTATCTATCTTCATGATCAATTTAATCGAGACTGTCGAATTAAACCATTGATTAGTACTCAAGGAGTTGAGCCAAGGTCATAGCTCTCATTCATACGAAGGGAGGACAGAGGTCCTTTGGGATAGATGACAAGGACAAGGTTTAACTCTCTAGGTTAATCTATGGTTACGGGAATGGTCATATGTGGAAAAATGCCATAAGATAAAGGTTAAAGAACTCTTAGGGTCTCGAAGTCTATAGTAAATCCTTACCATCCAACGGTGGGTACACGTGTTCATAGATCCAAGTATTCAGAACTTTACCATTCGGGAGGTGGTGGATGAAGGTTGTGAAGGTGAGAAGGGTTCCGAACTCCCAGAGTTCCGAAGTTAGTCCTGACCATTGTTTTCGGTAAATCAATGACCATCAGATATGTGGGTTCAGGATTCATGAATTCAGAAGGAACGAGAATTGTAGCATCTCAACCTCCAAAATCCCAGAGCCCCGGAGTTTCTTAAGGCCATAGATCCGATAGGGGTGTGGGAACCATCAATCCCTTAGTCATTCAGAATTCATTCCTTCGACAAGGTTAAGAGGTAAATTCTAAGGATTACAAGGACCCTGAAGTTTTGAACTTCTGTAATAAAGGAGATTCATATATCTAGTGAACAAACAAGGACCATAGATATCCAAGTCTTAGTCCGTCGGAGCTTTCAACAGTTTGTCACTACAAAGGAAAGGATTTTTTATTTGCAACAGATGATGAACTCCCGGAGTGGATGAAAACCGTCGATCTAAGGGGAGTGTAAGCCATCATATCTTCGAGCCCTTTGATGGTTCAACAATCCGAGTGGAACAGACTCAAGATGTAGAAGCGAGGAAAAACCCCGAAGTTTGAAGTTTCGTAATGGATCTCCACCGTAGAATATTGCATGAGGAGAAACTCTGCCATCCATTAGATTAAGTTGTTAAAAGTTACATGCACTAAGTTCTGGCTCCTGGTCACATGCTTAACTTTTTTTTAGGAAAAGGATTTACGTGCTACGAGTTAAGAGTCAACTCTCGAGACTTTAACATGCCTCCCTCGTTCCGAAAACCTTGGATTTAAATTCAAGATAGCACAGGAATTCATGCCGCAAGTAACTCAAGTTCAAAAAATAAATCAACGAGAAAACACGACATGGTTAACTTGTATGATTTTAGTTGAATATTATTCAGGGACTAACGATACAGTCGGAACTACATCCTTATTTGATCGGCGAACAAGGCACTATTAATTTCCTAACATAACCTCAACTAAACTCTTCTCACACATACTTCTATTATGGATGAAAATACAAACTTTAACATAGAAAATATACAATAATGAGGGTCGGGTTGCTCAATTAGAGTACAAAAAAGTCTGAAATTACAGAGAGTGTTAAATATAACTCTGTAACTATTAATTTTTTGGAAGAAAACGAAAAATCTTGGCACTCAAACCTTCCAATGATTCTATAGTGACTCATTCAACCTATTATGCTAATACACTCGTAATATAAATGAATTTGGAATATAAAAAGAAATACTAGAACCAACGAATGTGGCAAAATGAAGATGGCCTTCAAGTCTTGTGCTCCTCCTCTTCCTTGGATTTCTAATCGCAAATACTTCATCGGTACCTCCCAGCCAACACTAGGGGTATTATTCTTCCTCCTTATCCCCTCAAGACACAAAGGGGCCAATCACACAAAAACCAGAACACAATAGCTTCCAGGCTTGGCTCGCAAGCAAGAGCTTCCACTCTTTTCACCCGCCTGGAGTCCCAACTCTCAAAAGTAAAACACAGTTAATCAAAAATTCGGCAGCATAACTGTGCCTCCCAAAAGTTCCATTTGCTTTCCTTCTGGATCAATATATTTATAGCATTCTTTCTCATGGGCATCTGTCCCCTCATGCGTAATTTATTTATTTTTTATAATTCATTTAAAGGATTATTCACCCAATACAGGTGTCACATTCTCCCCAAGTTGCACAAGTAATTTATCTTTTTTTATTTATTTAAAAGCCACATTCTCTCACATTTCCCCATGTGTTACTAAATATCATCTTGTTGTCTCTTCGTTCTGAATCCCCTTAATTAATGGGTGTCTCCTAACTAGGTTTTAGTTAGAGTTGGATTAGGAATCTTCTTAGTTAGGCTAGGGTTGGGTGACTCAAATTCTATTCTATGCACAAAATGTGCATTTTGTCAATAATTTCAATAATTTCATGCACACATGTGCATTTTGTCAATTCTTTAGGTCCTCACTTACTATTTCCTAACATTTGATTTCCTTCAAATCTTTACTCATGTCACAATTCAATTAGTCCCTTCATTAAATTTTAGACTTCGACTTAGACTTCTGATTGGATTTAATAATGACTAATCTATTGTTTAATTAATTATTTTAATCCAATAGGGTCTAACCATTCCAATGTTTTTTAGGCCACTTATGTTTATTTACTCAGGTTTCAATTGTGCGACGTGCCCTTCAAGACACATCTTCGTGCTCCAAGGGTTCCACTCACGTTGACTTGTTTTGGAAGTTTTTCCAACCCATTGGAGTTAAAAATCCATACAGTCGACCTTGTGAGAGACTAAGGGCTTCTAAGGAATAGGGATTCCACCTTATTGCGTGCCCCAAATATATGTGAGCAACTGTCTCAGTTTTCCCTCACGGAATAGTGGACCACCCAACTAGGTAATCGTTAACCTACAGTTCTGGCCACGACAGGAGTGCTAGTAGGCTGTGACAGGGATGTTTCCACCCCTCTCCCTCAATATCTAGTTTTCTGTGAAAGGCCCCTTTACTCCTTATGAGATTCGTATTATCAAGCATCGTCAAGCCTGCATCCACTAACAAAAACAATGTCAAAAATCCATATCTATAAATCATACTAAAATCTGTCATACATCATATGTGCATAATAATGAAATACTCAAACAATACAATCCACTCCCTGACTCAATATGGGGTCCAAGGAATCACTTTGATGCCATTGGCATCCATAACCTGTCATGTGTCCTACACACTCAAGACGACTTGCCAAAAGCACATGTCAACACATATATATATACATCAATAAAATCAGGCAGCTATAACACATCATCATCATCATATATAACCCATAATCTGAATGAAATCATAGTTTTCCATACCTGGATCACTTGTAAGCAAGTGTCCTCAAAGAATAATCCAATAATAGTATGCTCAGTAGAGCGAGATGTTACATTAACTGATATAGGATTTCTGAAACACACTTTTAGAAAAATAGACAAAAATGTCTTAAATTGTTTTTTATGAAATAGAAAGTGTATGTTTTTAGAAAATAGTCTTGACTTTAAACTATAACTAACTATCTTCTCAGGATTCACACACACACACACACACACACACACACACACATATCATTTTAAAGAAAGTTCATAGTTATAATAGAGAGTTAATTAATATCAGAGTGAGTCATTATATAGGTGATTCTACTTATTTCATATATTACAAGTAAAAATCTTCCCATAATGTTCTCTAATCTACGGATTCCCTCATCTCACTTAAAGGGATGATGAAAGGAAATTCATAAAAATGATTTCCCTCATCTCTTCAGTTTTTAACAACATATTAAATATTAAGATGGTGAAAGGAAATTCAGCTTGTGAACATCGACAACTTCACCGGGGCTATGGACGCCTGGCTGGAAGTGAAGCAATGTGTTAATGGGGAATGCAAATAACTTCATCGGGGCTATAGACACCTGGCTGGCAGTGAAGAAATATATGTGATGTTTATTAAGGATTATCCTATAATTTTAATTGTCACTTTGTTATTAATTGCTTTCGCCATAGCTAGATCTTAATCCAATATATTTGTTATACAATGGATGATTTCTAATCCTTGAGATAGAATCAGTCTAGTTAGAAATTTAATATCTTGACTAGATGTTGGGAAATTATTTTAGACATTGTCTGAGTACATTCAAAAAAAGAAATCTTTATAGCCTATTTGGAGAATTTCATAATGTTTTATAATTCTTATATTAGTTGACATAGTTTTGAAATGAGAAGAAAGTTAGTTTAGCTTTCAATTTTTTACTCCATCGCCCAACAATAAAGGCACTTTGTCTATTGTTCTTTAGTGCCTCATGTAGGAGCCACAATCCCCAAATGGAGCTTAATGTTGTAACATAAAAAAAAAAAATTGCCAAAACTTTTCCCAAATGTTTCCAAATTTTTTATTTTCTTATGCTTCGAATCATTTTCATAACTTTGTTTTTCAAGATTGTTATTTGTACAATTCCTTTAGTTTTTGTTGGATAATTCTTTCTCCTTTGTTTTTTTCTGTGCTTATGTTAATAAATGTTATTAATAGCGTCTTCTAGAACATTTTGGTTTGGTTTCTTTTGTGAGATTTTCCTTTTGATTTTAGTTTAGTGTGACATCTTCATTGCTTTCGTTTTGTTTCCAACATTCCAATGGTTCAAGTTTCACCTTGTTTTGACTTACGATTTGAAAGATATCCTCGGTCAAAGTGTGGTCATTTTTCACCACCTTGGCATAAAATATGTATTTTATTATGGTTCTTCTAAATTGTAAATAAAATTAATGTAAATAAGTAAATAAGTTTTTATTTTATTTAACCTTAATTAATTAAATTAATTATTAGTTAATTTTGATTTAATTTTTACTTTTGCAATTCATGTATATATATTTTGTAATTATAACATAAATCAAATAATTAAATGAAATATAATTAATAAAACTATCTAGAAATTTTTATAAATCAAATTAGTTTTGATGAGTCAACTTTGACAAATGATATATTGAATTTTAATCAACCAAATGAGGAAAACAGACACTTGTTGGAAATTTATTTCCATGGAAAACAATCTAGAATCATTAATTCAAGAAAATATAGAGATTTACTATCCCAAAAAGTCAACAAAAGTGAAGGCTACGAATTTGCAACTAAAAGTAGTTTTCGGAATTGATTTAAAAGATTTTCTTTGGCCAAGAAGATTTGTTGTTGCTTATTCATTTTCAGATTGTTTCATTTTTAATCTTATATTCATGGGAAAGCAAGGGAAAGCAAGGGAAAGCATGAATTTTTTTATTCTAATTTCGTAATTTGTTTTGATAGATTGGAAATCGAATCCATTTTCAGGAGGCTATTTTGCAAGGTTATTTATGGGAAATCAGAGAAGAATTTTCCAAATTGGTTGAAAACCCATTTCTAAAACAAGGTCAATTATGTTATCCTAAGAGTATTTTCTTAGAAGATAAATTGTTTGAGAGAAATAGGGACCGGAGTGCCACGTATTTTTCTAGAGTGGAAATTGCATCAATCTTTAGGAGACGTTTTTGTAGAACGATTTATGGGAAAACCACGCAAATTTTACCAAAATGGTTGAAAACCAATCTAGAAAAAAGGAAACATTAGCTAAAATTCAAAGTATTTTGCAAAAGTATGAAAATTTTGGGATATATGATGCATTTTCTGGACGGGTTCTTTCCAAAATATTTGTTAATTCTGTAGATGATTCATGAAAACAAATTTTTGGCTGACTAAAGGAGGATTCAACCTGAGTGGAGGAGATTATAAAAACTATAATTATTCTTGTGGAATGGGGGTTAGGAACCTGAAGGACTTTTTGGGCTTGAATGTAATAAGAGTCTTTTTAATGTAAATATTTTTCAGAAGCAAGGAGATTCTGAGATTTCGTTTTGCTAAATTATGTATTTTCCTGTAATGATTTTCTTATGTTTCCATTAATCTTTCTTCTTTTCATAGATTCATTTGAGTTTTGATTGTTATAATTCAGTAGTACCTTTGTTTCAACAAACTTTAAACAATATATCTTTGAACATAGTATTTCCTTTGTTTTTCTATAAGAAAAATAAGACATGTGTTATGGATATTGTTACTTAATTTATGCACATTGAAGGGAAACATGAATGAGTTCTGTGTTATTCTTGCATTGAAGATGAAGGCCATATTTATCAGAATTGGATACCTGACTTTTCATTTCAATTTTATTTTTCCTAGATCTATTATCCATTCTCTAATATTTTTAAATGATTTAGTAGATGAAGTCATGCCTCTTTGTTTCTAATTACTAGTCATTGAAAGGCTCATTAAAACTCAGGTAAAAAATCATCATATATCAATCATTATTTGTTTTAAAATGTGTTAGGTGTTTCTCTTTTACAGCCAAGAGAAATCTCTAGTAACAATAACAGTCTCGAGAAATTGAAGAATTTTGAGCCCAGACAGGCTCTGAAAACAGATCATCCTCCTTTGTCCATGTAGGAGTCTGATCAGGGTCTACAATGGTGCACTGAATAGTTTGATAAGTGATCTTAGTTGCAGACAGTTGCATAGCCATCCCAGCATGTGTGACCATCGATTGATTCACACAGTGAGGGTAACACCCATGGATCTTGTAGATATGATTTTCTAAATGATGTGACTCTCATTATTGGAGTCGAAGAACTTGACTCTTGAAATATGAACGGGGTGGAATGAATATAAGCTATCAGTGATGGGAAATTAAAAATTCCCATGAGATAAGGGCACATTCCAACACCGATGCTCTTAGTTTCCGACTGAGATTTATCAATCCCTGGAACCATGGATCCTTGATTTCCCACGGAGCTAGAATAATTAAGATCCATCTAATCGATAGTCACAATCCTTCCCTCACGGGGAAAGCATAAAATTTTAAATATTGATGAGATGACAGTTGTCATCGTATAATCACAACTCCTTCCTAATAACATATTATAGTTTACTGGCACGTCGACTACTTCTACTTCAATGGAAGAGGACTTACCTCCTAACTAGACCGTAAAAGAGGAAATAATCTTGTGTGGCCTAAATGATCGTTCATCAAACATGGTTAACAAATTCGGAGAAGGTGAAATCTCTAGAGAGTCAATATATTTCCTGTAGGATAAAGACATGATGCACAAGGAAGATCCCTCATCAACAATGGTCCTCTTGATGACATTCTTTGTGTAAATAACATCAATCTGGAAGACTACATTATAAGGATGATGAGGCTTCACATCAGTAGCATCAAACTTCATAGTGAGTGGGCTAGAAGAATCTGCCTCTTTGATCGCAAATAAAAATGTAGTACGTTGGGTGGGGAAACTTTTAAGAACCTCAAGAGCAGACATCGCACACAATGTTTGAGCTAAATCCTTAAAAATAGAGTAGTTGGGTGTGACTCTAGTGTTAGGGTTGTGTGAAGCTCTTTTGTACACACCTTTCATTATGTGCACCATCGTTTCCTTCTTAGGTCTCTCTATGTGAAGAGGTCCCTGAGGATCGAAAGTCTCTTTTCCTTTTGTTATCAATTTTGTATTGTTATAATCGTGAGACCTAGTCAAAAAATCTACCTTCTCTTCTTTTAACTTTGAATAATTTACCATGTTAACACACAAGAAATATATGTTCGTTAAAGGTGCATCGGAAGTTCCCCCTTGTGGATTGGAAGTGGAAGAGCCAACCTTCATATTTTGTCCTTGTGGAAACATATTTTTCAATACAACATGTTGTTGTTGTTATTGAAAATTTGTCAAGCGTTGGGATTCTTGCATATTTGGGAATTTATGAGTAAGTTGATCATCCCCAAAAATATTGCATGGTAACTTCACCTTTCTCTTTTCACCCTTTGCCCCTTTAGCATTCTTGTTAGTATTTTTTTCGTTTCCCCTACTACCCTTCTTTGCTTTGCCTTTCTTTTTCTCTCAAGGTTGTTGAGGACCCTTATGATTATTTGATTGCATAGTGTTTATGTCTGAGGACTGGGTTGTGGGGATATTTGAGACAGAGGTTGGACCAGCCACATTTTTTTCAATTGACAATTGTTGCATCTGGTTATAGACCAGATCTATGGCTTTTATTTGAGAGGAACCGACAATTCCATCGGTATGTGGTCCTGATTTTGGTTTTGATAAGTTGAGGGTTGACTGAGGTGCATTAAACATAATCTTGTAGAGAATTTTGGATTGAGAGTAAATCAAATCCCATTGTTGCTCTGAAGATTGCCTATTCTTCCATGAATATGCCTGAAGTTTCTACATCCTTATAAATATAAGGAAGAAAATTTTTTAGGAACCATTTGAGGAGAAACTCTGGCAGAACCATGGCTTTAATAAAAAAATTCCATCTCCTCCATTCCCAAATGTGATCGGAAATGTGCATAGCCTTGTCTTCCACAAAATTGGCCAAAATTTTTGTCCCAACATCATACTAGAAAAAGGAGTTGTAAATGGTTGAGAAAGACCATGGAAAGGTCGCAAAATTTCACATACTTGGACATCTCTAGTTCTATGTACCATTTCACAGTGACCCTAGTGAGGATACACTTGAATAATCATAACCGGATCGAGTCATTGTTTAACGAATTAAACAAGCACCATAGGTGAAACATTGTTACATGGTCCTGTGGATCTTCACCACCTTTTCCTTTGAACTTCGGGATGTTTGATGGTATTTTGGTGGGGATGGTAGGCCATCTTGGGTTGTGATGAATCAAGTCATTCATCAACTTAGAAAAATATGGAAAATGGGGAGTTTCCAGAAACAGTAGCCTAGGTTGCGTCATCGACTGATTAGTAGCTTGAAAAGAAGGTCCTAGATTGTAACTTGCACCAGGTTTCTAGTAAGAGTTTTCCAATGGACCAAAGCTTTGAGTAAAGCCTTATTGGCTCTGGTCAAACAGAGGATAACCTCCACCCATATGATTCTCGGATGGAAAAATAGGGTTTCCTCCTGTCAATCCCCCCTGTGAAGGAACTAGCCCTTGCATGGGGTTATACATACTGAGAAAGGGGTTGCCCCCTGATGGAATCCCTTGCAAAGGGAAAGACCCTTGCATGTGATTCCACTAATCTTGGAAGGGGTTTCCTCCTTATGGCATCCCTTGCAAAGGGAAAGACCCTTGCATGTGATTCCACTGAGCTTGGAAGGGTTTTTTCCCTACCGACACTGCTACATGGAAAAATGATTGCTCCTGAATCCACCGTATAATGTTAACAGAGTGGAAGTGGATGGCATGATAGTGGCACCCATAGAAGTGCCCCAACCTATGAAGGGTTTAGGAACAAAATGCGGGAAATCCCCACTCCCAATAGATGGAAATGATGGAGGAATGTGACCTCCACCCCAAGGGATCACTTGGTAGGGAATTGAAGAACTCCCTGCACCAATGTTAGAAACATGGGACATTGACTGGGAACCAATCAACGCATTGAGCATGCCCATTGACGACATACTGAAATAAAAATCATTTGTTGTCAATGAAAATGGCATGGTTTCACTCATGGAAGGAGTGGAACCAACGAACAACCGATCATTGTTGTTGATCAGAGTAGCTTTGGTGGATTCAACTGCACTAGTAATTATGTTAGATACACCAGGAGGAAAGATCTCGCTGGTGACTATTGGAAAAGTGGGAATTGTAGGGACTCCTGACCCAGACACTTGCGAAGTGTCATCCATAGCGGCCTAGTGAAGAGGGAGACTATTAGTAAAGTTTGATCTAGGAGGGGGAACTTGCACCAGAGGTGATTAGAAAGTTCCAGTTAGTGGAGGATTATAATTCAGAGCATATTTTTAAGCTCTGATATCTTTAACAGTTACAACCTCTGACTATGAAGCATTAATATTTGAGGGTTTCGTAGTTGTGATCTCCATTAGACCAGTCAGTACAAAATAACTAGATTGATCAAGACAATGCCTTAGTGGAGGCGGGGGAGAATTGTTTCTAACTTCTTCTTTTGGGAGAAGACCTTGAATTCTCCTCGATCTATAAGGCGGTTGGTCAACCACTTTGAGTTGTCAACTCTTGGGTGACCGCGTACAAGCCTTCCTAAGAAATTCTACAATTGTTAAGCACACCACTAGAAAAAATCCTAAATGGAAACAACATACACAAACGACCTCACTGATATCTCGACTCAGGTGGATTAGGTCCTGAGACCGCAATCAGAAGGTATGGTAAGGGCATTTCGAACAGAGGCATGGGTTGATTAACTCTCGTAGACCAACGAACAAAGAAGGAAAATAAATTATCCCAACCTACACTGACCAACCTTATCCAGTGCAAGTCCCTGCGCTTCTCAGTATGATGGAAAATCCTCCCTAGGAACGATGGAAAACCCCCATAGTCACCTCTGATATTCCTAGGAATAGACACTAAAGTCACCAACACATAGTTAGTGTCTGGGGAGTACAGTCGACAGTAGGGATCGAATGTATGGGAAGGGTAACTAAGCCCGAAGCCTCGAAATCACCACCCCTCATGGAGGTATAGGTACTAATGAAAATCCCAATATATGATCTCTCCACTACGCTCAGTTGAGCTTCATAGGGGTCTCTCCTCGACTCTCCTTTATGAAACCTCATGTTTAGATCCTGTGTTAGAGGAGACTCTTGGATATACTTAACGCTAATTGTATTTATGCTCTCCCTATCTCAAAATCCTATGTTTGTTTATGGCCTTGGAGAAATTCACTCTCCAACCTAAACCAAGGCCCTAGCTTGTAACTAGTTTGTTCACCCTACAAAATGAAAATTTCTAATAAATTTTATTTAGCGTTCATTTTATGGGGCTTTTAGTTACTCAAAAAGGTATGGATGAAACTCATATGTTGTTTTGACGAACCCAAAGAAAAAAACTTTAAGAACATAAAGAAAAAAAGTGGTTTCTTCACTGAAAATGAGAAGTGCTAACAACGCTTCAGATAAACAAACTCTTTTCTTTTATATTTTTGCAAATGAAACCAATATACTTTTAAATGTATGCAATATATTGAAACTACTTTGCACTACATCCCTAGGATGTTTTGTAAACAATCATGTAGAACAAAGAGAAAGAACTTGACACACTTAAATTATTTCCTTTTATAAGGCTAACTTTAACCGAAATCCTTAACTATAAAATAAGCAGAAAGTCTAAAGGCCTAAGTACTATTAAACAATTACTTTTCTTGATGAATTTAAAGGCAAAGGAAAAAAGAGAAGAAAACTAGCAATCAATATTTTTTTTTATTTTTTGCTAAAAAGAAATGAACATGGAACTAGAATGCAAGAAAAAAAATTGTTTTTAAAAGCAAAGGGAAGAAGGAAAATAAAAAGAAAGGAAACAATTCCCAACCAACATAACAACAACCAATATGGAAACTAAGCCCATACATATATCTAACCTTTCAACTGACCTTAAGAAACTTACAAACCAAAAGTATGACTTATAAACAAGAAAGAATATTTTAGATGAATTGAGAGTTTTCAGAGTCTTTACCAGGAAATCAAGAGAAAACAAAAACCCAAGAGGCTCAACATGTGCTAAAGAACCCACCTAGACCTCCCAATTCTAAGAAAAAAAGTTAAAATTTTATGACACTTACATAGATCCGAGACTGCATAAACTATGACTTGCAGACATATGTGGGTCATACAAGTGAAACTCGTGAATATCCACAACTCACAGAAGGACAAGACGTGGATAAAATAGTTAGACTTGAAAAATAAAAATCCAACCCAGAAAGAGGCTTACAAAAACTTTTCAGAAATATTTTTGAATGAGGTATGCTCTAAAAATAAATCCCAGAAATAGGAAAAACTAAAAAAAATAAGACAACCAAAGAAACCCTAAAATTGACCCAAACTAGGAGACTCCCCAGTATGGTCGCCAATTCTATTATGGGATTTTTCCCCCATGACTTTGGGTCATGTCACAGTAGAAATTGACCAAGTAAAGATAAAACCCTAACCCACATACAAAACTTGTAAAGAAATAACTACCTTATTAGAGAGGAAATAAATTTTCACACCTTTTGTCCTTATGTTTGGTGTCGTTCCTCTCTCTCAACCCTTGTACTTCTCTTGAATACTACTTACACTAACCTGCAAAAGAAGATCAAGAAGATGATGCAACAAGGTAGTTATAGCACAAAATCATACAAGTAATAGATAGATCAATTCAAATATGAAAAGTAATTTGACATGCATAAACAAGTTGAATCAAAACTGCACAAATATGGGGAAAAGAAAACTCTTTATTAGCAATGGTAACAAGAAGTGGTTACAACCTGACTCCAACCATCGGCACTACCTCGAAGAAAACCACATAGGTTCCTCCAAAAGGTCCTTCAAGCATCACTCGACGAGATTTCCCTTCCTCGGATGACCCAATAAGGATAGGAACACACCTTATGGTCATATAATGGAAAGGAAGGAATGTTGGAACTAGGGTTCTATGTCAAGGGGATGCTACTCATAGGATGAAAGGGAATAGGGAGACTTGCAAATTATTTAGCATAACGTTGCACCTAGCTTGTCCTCTTATTCCATGCCCCCAAAGGTTCCTTTATACCATCCTAAAGAGGTTAAGGAGGTTAAATTTCGTTGAGTACGGGCCCACGGAGGTTGGCAATTGAACCCAACCAATATTCTCGCCCAAAAATGGGGAATTATTTTATTTTTCAAATTTTTTTAGGGCATCCGCGAGTTGTCAACTAGAAACCCATGGACACACTTGAGTTGTACAAAGATGACCCACGGATGGTACTAAAAATTAGGTTTTTTAAGTGACTTTGATGAGGAAATTTGGGATTTAAACTTGCAAGGAAGGAACAAGGGATAAGACATCTCACAATCCAATTGATGTGGAAAATTGTGGTATGGCACTTTTAAACAAGAAAAACAAAATTGTTTTAGGAAGTATACTTTTGTATTAATTTTCAATCCTTACCACTTTTTCACTGAAAAATAAAACTTTCTAAAGTGTTCTTTCTTCTTTTAGTTCTTTTAGTTTTAAAATTATTTTTTGCATTCTTGAAAGTTTTTCGTTTTTGAAAAGTTAGTTATATTTTTGAAGAAAATGACAATATAGTTTCTTTTCAATTTATTTTCATTTCAAAAACAAAAATTGCATCAGTAATGCATCCCATCTGAAAGAAAAATGTTCATTTTGCATATCATTGAAAAGAAAAGAGTTTGTTCCTTTTTCTGAAGTGTTTTGCACTCATTTTCAGTGAAGAACGAGCATATTGCATATTATGTTCTTATAAGTGTTTTGATTTTTTGTTGATTCTTTAAAAAACACCATTCAATTTCATCCATTAACCCTCTTGAGTAAAAAACAACCCTTTTAAAATGAACGCTTAATTAAAGTAAACTAGACTTTTCATTTTCTAGGGTAAACAATCTAGCTTAAGCTAGGTCCTTGGACTAGGTTGGAGAGTTAACTCTCCGAGGCCATAAAAATAAACTTAGGAGTCTGAGATAGAGAGCACTAAAATCCAACTATTGTATAGATATAGCTGGGAAGCTCCTCTAACACAGTAGTTAAACATAAGGTCACATGAGGGGAAGTCTAGATATAACCCCTCCAAATCTTGATTGAATGTAGTGGAGAGATTGTATTTTGGGGGTATCTCTAGTGCCCATACATCCCTAAGAGATGACACTTTCGAAGCTTTGAGATTTGTTATCCTGCTCATAAATTCGATCCCAACTGTCGACTATACCCCCTAGACATTGACTATTTGATTTTATCCTTAGTAGTCATTCCTAGGTTTCTTAGAGGTGACTGCGGGGGGTTTCTCGTGGTACCTGTGGTAGAGGTTGCATCACACTTCTCATTACCCCTAGAGGGTGACCTACAAAGCATGGTTAATTTCACCGAGAAGGGATGGTTAGTGGAGGTCAGGGTAACTACATCCCAGTCCTTCGTTCATTGGTTCATATGACTTAATCAACCCATGCCTTCGCCCGAAAGGTCCCTGCCTAAATTCATTACTATTCCGATCTCAAGACCTAATCCACCTGAGTCGGAGTATTGGTGAAGTTTTTTGTGATTGTTGTTTCCTTAATATTTTTTCTAGTGGTTTTCTCTGCATATGTAGATGACTTTGGTAAGTGTATTGGTGGTCGCCTTGAGTTTGTGATTTAAATTGGTTGTTCAAATGCCTTGTCGGTCTAGGAGAATTCAAGGTCTTTCGCTTGTTGAAGTGATTTATCCACGACCTCCCTTGAGGCGTCGACTCAATAAAATTGACACTTTTGTATTGGCTTCTCCCATTGACATCATAGAGATTAATCCCATAGAAAAAAAATATTTTGTGTCTGAGGTTACACAAATATCAGATCTCAAAGTCGAAGGCTTCATTCGTCCTTTTAACCCTTCATTGACCAGATCCCACAATCCAGTTGTCTCGCACATTTTGGCTTCCAAGTTAGATTACACTGCTAATTTCCCTATTCATTGGGCCATCATGGTTGGCACTTCAGAAGTGTCTAGGTCAAGGGCTCTTACAACCTCCACTTCTACAATAGTGGCAAGAGAAATTATACCTCCTTTTATGTTTAACCAAATGACTAGTGTGGTTCAATCCATGGTATCTTCGTCAATCAATATCTCTTCACTACTTATAAGTGGGCCCACTCAATCTTTAAGTGTGGCCTCCTCATCACCATTTATATCTAACACTTTTTCAACTGGAATTCCATCAATTGTAATGAAGAACACGTTGGTCGATTCTCAACCATTTCCCCAAAGTAGTAATGTTGGTGTTGGGAATTCTTCAACTCCCCTTCGATATTTTCCTTGGGGACGAGGGCACATCTCTCCTTTATTCCCCTCGCTTGGGAGTGGGTCTTTCCCATCTTCTGGCCCTAATCCCTTCATGGGATGGGGTGGTCCTATGGTTAGCGAATTCCATTCCATTGGCATGCCATATTCCTTTAACCCTTTCACATTATTTGGTGGGTTCAGGAGCAATCCATTTCCCTCATCTTGAACGTCGACAATGAGAAACCCTTTTCAAGCCCAATGAAATCCTAAACAAGGGTCTTACTCTTCACAAGGGGTTCCATTAGAGGGAAACTCCTTTCTCAGTCAAATTTATCCAAAGTAAGGGAGTTTCCCTTCGCAAGATGTCAATAGGGGGAAACCCTAATTTATATTACAAGAACTAGATGGGTGGAGGTTTTCCTTTTAGCCCATCCACGAGATCTTCCTGGAAACTTGGTGCCAATAAAAATCCAAGTTATCCTTTTCTAGCGGGTACTCAACCTGAGAACTCCAACTCGCCTAGTTGGAATTATATCCCCTATCGAGGCTACCTTTTCTAGAAACTTTAAACTTTCCAGACCTATCAAAATTGATGAATGACATGGTTTTCCATGACTCGAACTAGCATCTAGTCCCACCAAGTTTCCTTCAGACATTCCAAAATTCAAAGGTAAATCTTGTGAAGATTTGGGTGACCACATGACGATGTTTCATCTATGGTTTTCATCTAATTATTTAAATGATGATTCCAACCAGCTTCATCTCTTCCAGTGCACTCTTATGGGAGTCACAATGAAAGGGTACATTGAACTTGTTGGTGCAACATTTCATACTTTTAACAATTTATTCTTGGTCTTCCTTAACCACTTTCAGATTCATGTCTAGTATGGTTTTGAGACTGATCACATGTCCACGCTTAGACATGATAAATCCACTCACATATCGGATCATATCCAAGAGTGGAAGAGGTGGAAGAGGGTGATTAAATCCAAGGTCCCTCCTAATATTTTGTTGGAATGGTTCCTTAATTCCTTGTTACCTTACATCTCCAAGGATGTATCAATGTCAGGAGTATCCCCTAAGGAGGAGGCAATCTTTAGGGCCCAACAATTAGATTTAATATGCTCAAAGGATGGGGTCCTTTATGAGATTATATCGGATGCACCACGACCAGGTTTTTATCCTTCAAAAGTGACGTATGGACCACATCCCAACAACATCGTTGGGTCCATCAAAATAACTACCACAGATCTGATTACGAACCAAATGCATCAAATGATGATCCATCCATCCACGATTGGTCAAGATATGAATTCAACCATTTCCACTGTCCAGTCCTCATATGTTCATGATGTACAATCGAAGTCCCTGAAGGGTACCCAACAACCCAAAGGGAAGAATAAAAAGGGTAAGGAAAATAAAGGAGGTGGAAACAATAGTAAAAATGCTAAATATGATGCAAATGTTGGAAGAGCCAAGAAGGAGAACAAGGTGAAATTCCCTTGCAAGATTTGTAGTGAAGATCACCTTACCCATCAGTGCCCAAAGTTGGAAGAGGCCCAATGCATGTTAGCGTAGTAGCAGCCTAATGTGTTGAAGAACCCATTACCACAAGGATATGATATGCATTCATGATATTATGATGAAAACCCACAAGGGGGAACATAAAATGCACCCTTGTTGGATGGAACAATGGCGTTCATCAATATGGTGAACCACAAGAAGGAGGAAGTTGATTTGTCAGTCAGAACTTGTGATTACAGTAATCCTGAGTCGACTTCTAAGGGGAAAGAAAATTTCGATCCTCAAATTCTCTGCATATAGAGAAACTTGAGAAGTAAAAAATCCCATGCATACTGAAAGGTGTGTACAAGCATGCATCAAACAATCCAAATTCTTGAGATGCACCCAAATATTCCATCATTGAGGACTTGGCTCAGACTCCGTGTGTGATGTTAGCCTTAGAGGTACTTCAGAGTTCCCAACGCAACGAGCTACATTTTTTTCCACTGCAAGGGTTGTTGACTCCTAGATTTAGTTCATTATGAAGTTCGATGCCACATATGTGAAGCCTCACTTTCCTTATCACGTATCCTTCCAAATCAATATTGTGTACACGAAACACGTTATTGAGAGGATTTTCATTGAGGAAGGTGCTTCATCAAGTGTTATGTCATTGTCTTTTTGGAAAGCCATTGACTCTCATGAGATTACCTCATCTCCTACTCTTTTAACCACATTCAATGTATAATTATTTAGACTACACGGTCTCATTTCCTCTTTCCCTGTCCAGTTAGGGGGGAAGCTCATTTGAGTAGAGGTGGAAGTAGCGACGCTCCACTCGAATATAACATTTTTTTAGGAAGGATTTGAAATTATACAATGACGACTATTGTCTCATCACTTTTTGAGTCTTGTGCTTCCCTCATGAAGGGAAGATCGTTCAACTGCTCTGAATCTACAGGAAATCCAGGAGCATTGGTGTCATTGATAGAAAACTCTTAGACGACCACTAAGATCATTGGTGTTTGGATGTGTCCTTCACTTATTGTAACTTTTAATTTCCCAACACCAGTTTCGTACATTTTCACTACCCCGATAGATTGTCTAAATTCGATCCTTTGAAGATTCGTGGGTGTTACCCTCACTGTGGGAATCAGTTGAATATCTTGTGCATGTCAGGATGGTCATTCCATTGTTTTCAATAGAGATCTTATCAATAAATCCAACATGATACTACATACTCTGATCCAACTCCTTCGTGGATGGAAGAAAAGGATCACTCTCCTGAGCCCATTTAGGCCCATAATTCTTCAACTTCTCTCAATTTCCTTGACATTATATTACCTTGTAACAAATCTATTATAGAGGCAATGATAGGGCCAAAATGACCATATGAGGATCAACATCATCGATCCTACTTCCTTCCAGAACTCAATCAAGTCAAATCTGGAGAATTTTGATCAGCTGTGAGTGGAGGTGTCAATCAATCTATGAACCCCTTGGAAAAGAATGATGTTTATGATGAGATATACATGGCTAATATGTCAAAAAATATCCCAATAAACATCTCCAAAACCCCTAGTGTCATAGAAAACGTGTTTATTCATGTGGACTGTTCTCCTAGGAAAGTGGAAGTTATAAAGGTTGAAGTAGAATAATTTCTCAAAGTCAGCTTCATTTACCCAATTCCTCTTACTAAATGGGTCTCAAACCCCATTCTCGTTGAAAAGAAGCAAGGACTCATACATGTTTGTATGGATTTTTGTGATCCGAATAAAGCTTTTCCAAAGGACAACTTCCCCGCACCTTTAATTGACCAGATTATCAATAAGTGTGCAGGAAGCGAAATATTCATATATGGATGGATTTTATGGGTATAATCAGATTTAGATATGACCCAAGGATCAACATAAGATAATGTGCATATGTCCTTGGGGGATTTTTTCATATAAGAAAATACATTTTGGCCTAAAAAATGTTGTGGCTATGTCATTCGCTTTCCAAAATTTAAAGAACATTGTTGACGTGTACCTGGATGACCTCACTTCTCTCTCTCTCTCACAAGAGGGTAGATCATCCAGTGCACATTAGACTTATCTTTGAAATATATTGTTACTATCATATTCGGTTAAATTCGAACAAGTGCATCTTTTGTGTCATTTCTGGTTGTCTGTTGGGTTTTTATCGTCTCCAACAAGGGGATTGTGGTTTATCATTTAAAGGATGAGGAAATAGTTTAGTTTCCTCCCCCGCATAACATTTTTCAATTAAGGATTCTTCAAGGAAAGGATAATTTCCTTCGACACTTCATAGAAAAATATGTCGACATCACCAAGGGATTTATGCGCCTGTTGAAAAAAGGGGTCCCTTTAATTTGGGATGATTTTTCACAGCAGTCCTTCGATGCACTTAAGAACACTCTTATTTATGCCCCTTTTCTCAGTCCTCAGGACTATAATAGGTATTTATTATTGTATATCATGGTAGAATAATCCACAGTTGGCATGGTATTGGTTTAAGAAGATGATAGCTTGCAAGAGCATATGATCTATTATCTCAATCATGGTCTGATTGGGCCTTAGCTAAATTACTCGCATGTCGAGAAGATTACATTTTTATCTCAGTCGTCATCCAAATATTGTGACATTACATTTTACTATGAAAAACCTATGTAGTCGTGAATGTCAATCCATTTCAATACGTCCTCACATGGCGTATAATTTGCGGAAAATACAATAAGTCGGTTGTCATTTTACAAGAATTTGACTTGGATTGCATCTCTTCCAAGTCCAAGAAGTCATTGATTTTTTTTCGAGTTGATGTTAGAGTTTCCTTGGGAGGATGAGGAAACTGCTATTATAGACTCATTTCCAGACAAACATCTCTTTCTTATCACTTCCAATGATCCTTAGTATCAAGATATTTTAATATATATCCATAATCTAAAATATCCTCACATCATTCACGAGATGATCGACATAGAATTCACCATCTGGCAAAGAATTACCTCTTTATTTGTGACACTTCATATTACTGTGGGGTGGAAGCAGTCATACTGATTGAATGAAAAATTCCTTTGTTAAAGATCATGATTGAGCTTCTTCCCAAAACGACAGATTTAGAACCGTGTCTCGTTCATTTAGACTAGTTATATGAGCAATGTCATGATGTTGATACGAAAAAGGAAACTCAAAAAAATAATTTCAAGTATCAGTATGACAAGTCTATCCAACCAAGGGTCTTTTCTGAGGGCATCCTTGTTCTAGTTTATGATTGGAACAAGGATGTGTTAGGGGAAAGCAAGTTTAATCCGATGTGGCATGGTCCTTACATTGTGAGGCATGCCCTTCATAAGGGAGCTTATAAATTGTCTAATTATGAAGGAAATGTGTTGTCAGAGTCTAGAAATGGGATCTACCTCAAGAGTTACTACACTTGAGCCTCGTTTCTCGGGTGTTAACCCATTGTAATTATTGTACATTGATAGTATTTTTATTTTTTCTCTCTTGTTTGTCTTGCTTGGTTATAATGTTTTCACTTGATTTGAAGATGTCTCTAGAGTCTTCGATCCATGTTGGTATCGTAGATGCGGCAAACCCTCACACTCAGAACCTTACTTCCACTACATGGGTGATTTATTCACCTTTGGTCCAAGTGGTTGTATCTGGAGGCGCTTGTCTGGGGCCAACAATGAATAATGTAACCGAGTATAGCGTCATGATCGAACTTCTAAGAGATGTTATTGCACATGGTTTCTTATGTTTATAATTTCTCCTAGATTCCTAGTTGGTGGTGTTGTAGATAAATGATGAATACCATGTGTGTGATGCTACATTGGTCCAACGATTCCTTTAGGTATGTCTTCTAGAATAACATTTTACTTATATTACTTATATTTATGTTTCTAGGAGTGAAAATTCCATGTCTGATGCATACACTAACTATGCATTAGAATGACACTTGTCACACATTTAAAGTCAGCAACACACACAAATAATTGTAAATAATACATTTATATATAAATACCAAGGAAAAAAGAGATATGTATATATTATTTTCATGTCCATTAAGTACAACAATATGGATCATAAGTTACAAACTTTGGGCCTCTAGCCTTGAATGTCCATTTATATAACTGATACAAATAGATGATATACAGTATATGTGGAGGGCCCTGCCCTAGAATGTGTGTCTCTATAGCACACTACGACATTTGCAAAATTTCAGAATAGTTGTACCCAAGCCCGTGGTACACTGACTACTTGTCGTTGCATATGCTTCGACAAATCCTTGATTTGGATCATGGGAATCTGTTGAGTGAGGTGCTCCCTATTTCTTTGGACAATCTCCAAATTCCTCCATCTGTTTGTCTTCTCTACCAAGTTGTGCTTCACCACGCACCATACGCCAGTGACACAAGTACCCCTCTAGCCTCCTTGGTCCGGTATCTACACATTTACAAAATTTTGTTAGCTTTAATCCATGCGAAAAATATTTTTGGTTTACCTCTTGAAATAATTGAAGTAAATAAATAAAAATTAAATACTTTGGAAATTTAAAAAGTTTTCTTACCAATTTCACGCACCACTGCACCAAGAGGTACAAGCATATCTAGATCTCGAGAAAAACTTATCCATTCATAAGTATAGTGATCAATAGCAATGATCTGATGTATCCACAAGACATAAAATGCATCATCATGTGCATTTATTATTCTCCCACCTTCCATCTGTTGCATCAAGGTGGAACATCATAGTAAGCATGGTTTCTGAAGTCTATGGGGTCCCATAAAGAATCGTGGAATCATGGCAAGTACTTTTTCAAAAACAAAAGAGCATAGAATGTCGTCGTATGTGAATTTCTTCATATTTCCATTCTTGAAATCTATGAGTTGAGTCTTCATACTCTGCAGAAAAGATGTACCCCATTCATATATAACTAGATGCATACACTCAAAAACATAAAAATATGTGTCCTTGATGCCTGGTGCAAAGAGGAATATATGACATTCCTGGTAATGGTATGCAGGATGACCTTCAGACTCAGGTCCTCTATATTATGAATCGAGACTTGATTCCCAACTCGTTGTGTCCCAGGGGTGCAATAGGGTGCTATGAATTCTTCAATGGTCATACCAATGCCATCTCATATCATGAGGTTGACTACGCCACCTCATCTAGAGAGACTTGTGATGAAGTAAATATCATCCACCTCTATGGTCATAGATTGACCATCCATCATGAGTACATCCACGTCTAGTGTCCAATAATTAATCAAGAGATTTAAGAGACTTTTATGAACCTCCATGTTTGGGAATTTATAGAGTTTTCTCAACCAACATTGTTAGAGAGCTTCCAATTCCTTTGGATTGTCTATAATTTCTTATTCAATGTCTTCGTGATCCCTCTCTCTCCATTCAATTACCATTTTGGAGCTTTGTAAGACAAAGGAGAGGAGTTAGTTTTTTATTTTTTCCAAGGTTGTGTACATATAAAAACCTTTATTTTATGACAATCGCATATATATGTGGTTTTCAATAACAAAAAACATGTATGTGGTAGGGTATACATGCCCCATGCTAAAGCAGGTAGCGTATGAGCCCGCCCCTTTTTAAAACTTAAAAATATTAAAGATAAATTGCAAAAATGGGAAAATTATTGGATAAAATGATGAGGGAGGAGTGCTTGTTTACCTAGTTCTGACATCAAGGGATTCTGACAATTGTACCTCTATTTATGGTCTTAGAAAGTTTGGAATCTTTTCCCACTCAAATTTCCTAATTTTGTAAAAGCAGAAAATTAAGTGTTATTTGGGTTATTGTTTTCCTATTATAAAAAAATTTCTACCCATTTTTATATAGTTTTTACTATTTTTAGTTTAAAAACACCCAAAGAACCAGAATTATTGTACAATATGACTGTTTTAGTTGAGTTTGTGTAGGGAATATGTTGAGAATGAATTTTTGTGTATCCACTGGTCCAATTTTTTCGACTTTATCGGGTAATGTTTTTGTCACTAGCATATAAGGTAGGATTTTTTCCACCTTGTATTTTTCATTATCAGTGACCTATTATACACTTTCCTTAGGTTCAACCCCACTTGTTGGTGACACAATCCTTTCTATCCAAATTTAAGAGTCTCTCAGTTTGTGGTAGAGCCTACCATCATGGGCATCCTAGATAGCACCTGCTTTTCCTTTTGGTGCCCATGATGAAGTTTTTTCTTAGGCTCGAGAGTCATGTTAGTCCCACCATGACATTGTGTTGAAATATCATATTCTTCTCAGTCTTATTCTGGCTATTTACCTGCAGGGCTCCAATAATTTTTGTTCAAGTTGTAAATGCATTTGCATACTTACCACTCATTCTTTTGATCCTAATGTCGGTTCCATCTTGTTGTTGCTCAACCATTTTCTTATGAATTCTCATAAGTTGTTATCCTTGCAAGTTTTTCCTTTGAAATTTGACACCTGTACACTAGGAGGAAACATTCCCCCAAGTGTCTGTATCCTGCACATTCTTCCTTGCACTTGGCATAGGTATGTTCCTTATGCTTGGAACTAGTTTTGTTTTTCTTCGACACTCATTTCCTCCATGTATTCTAGCATTCTTTTATTCTTTTTTCATATTTCCAATATGAAAAAGAAAAAATAATAAAATAATAAAAAAAGAGCGTGAGAATGAGTCAATTTTACCATTATTGGCAATAGTCGAGTAGCCTCTTAACAAAGCACAAAGTTTTGAGTCTCGTCTCAACAATTTGGGTTAGCATGACTTTAAGAAACTGAACCAATTACACAGAGTTTTTACTCCTCCGACTGGTTATTCTTCCAGTCACTATGGAGAGTTTTTTGTTGCCTCCTGCATCAGAGACTTATGTCAATGTTCATTTTTAGTTCATGCTTCCTAAGTCACATATTGTTTTGTATTCTTGTTAAGAACAAGTTTTATCATGTGTCAGCGATTCCATAGAATTTTTGACTTTGCAATTCGACCTTCTCGTATGTCAAGTACATCTCAGAATCAAAATTATATTTGTCTTATAATCTTGTTGGTATGGAGGGTCCCCATTGACTTTCTCCTAGCAGGTTAAGCTCTTATCGACTACGAAAAATTGGTCTTAGAGTTTGACCTAGAGTCACACCCTGGCCCTATTTACATCATTGATAGGTGACCTTGTGCTCAGCAGATGAAATTATATTATTGGTCAATAACTAAGTGGTTTCCCTTCCATTCAATGACAAGAACTATATTCACATATTTGGATTCATGCAGTACCTTAGATTCCATTTGTCCCCATTGGTATTTTCCTCCCCTTTTCAGTAGTATTCATTATTGGTTGTTATTTAGAGGGTCTCTTTCATGTGTTATTTACATCTGGTGCATGCAGGAGATGTACTTCGTCGTGGTCCTTTAAATATTTCATTTGAGTCCTTCCAAATATTTGTCCTTCTGCTATCCTCGTGTTGGTTGATGGGGGATATCTTAGTTCCCTCCTTCCAGCAGATCTCTTCCTATCAACTTCAGTACATCTTGCTATGGGATAGGTATATAGAGTCGTTATTAGTACCTTCGAGCTTGTATTCATTAGTGGCAGGCTCCCTCGATATTAACAGTGGAATACATCAGTGTCCCCTGATCGATAGATTCTATCAGGTGTTCGACGTCAAAATATCTATTCACACTTGTTAAATTGTACTAAGTACCTTGACGCACATTATGATTATCAATGGGTTGTCTCGCATTTGTTAATGGTATTCATTAATGACCAGTAACCAAATGGTGTCTCATTATGTTCAACTTCAACACATCTATTTGCATAGTGTAGATTCGTACCATGACAATTGATTTGAAGACCTCAAAAATTTAGTAGAATCCACTCTTTTTATGTTGCTACCCAAGTTGTGTTTGGATAGTACCACTCCTCACATTGGTACTTGCAGTGAAGGATCGATTATCCAACTCTTGCCCCTAGATATCCTTCATTGATTCTGATAAATAGATCCACTATTTATCACTTCTTTCTATATATACGATCTCCATGGATTCGCAGTGTACTTGATTAGCGTCCATGCTTATAATCACACCTGAGCATAGGTATTCCCACCTACATAATTGAGTATTCTGACTTGTTTCTATTATTTGTTGTTGTCCTTAGATTGGATTCTAGCAACCTTCACCTTGGCCCACTACTCTTTGAAGACTTTAATGTATTTCGACCTTCAGTTGCTCTTTTGATCTCACACATTAGGGGGAATCTATTATAGTGTCAATTGACACAATTGAAGCATTGATTCTCTTATTGGCCTGGTCCCTATCCTACTTACAGACTCATCTTCCCCATACCTCCTTGATATCTTCTAAAAAACACTTTTTTGGAACTTCTACGTGCCCTGGAAGTTATGCAACACATGTATATGCGGGTTGCTCCAAGGGAATTCATGTACAGGTTAATAAATGCCTAAAAAAATATTTATTTTCCTAATTAAATGTTGATTTAAGGGTTTGGTTAGTTTCCTAAATCCTTTCACCCATACTCAATTGTCTCTAAACAACTAGAGATGGATTAATAAATAGAGCATTTGGTTCAAGGAGAAATAAAATGATTCATTTTGCATCAAAACAAACATTAATTTGGCTACACCCACCAAATATATAAGCCCATATGCCTCTCATTTTATGTTGGTTCTTGATCTAGAAACCCTTGTTTCCATTCTTCTTTGAGCACCTTCCTATCTGACTAGGAGTTTCCCTTATATCCTCCTTGAGTCTGTCGGTGGATCGAAGGTCGGGACCAACCTTTATAGCAAGAGTTTGGGTGGAGTGACTCAGAGTCTTTTCGATAGGGCAGTGCCACAATGGGATAGGTATATAGTGCAACTACCAAAACTGTTGAATATTTATAAGAATCTCATTCCTTCAAAACATTGTGTTCATAGTATTTAATTTGCATTTATTTGATATGTGTTGTATTTAACACTAATTGCATTGATTTATTTTTTTGTTTTATTGAACTAACGAGTAGTTATTAGTATAACTACCTCTCTCAATGTAGACTTGTATGCTTGAAGTTTTTGCAGGTTGTAGAAGAAGCTATCAAACAGAGTGAGAAGATTCTAGAATTTTGGAATGACATCGAACGTAGGAATGTCAGTGAGTTTATTTTTCTTCTCCCCAAGATAGTTAGTTATTTCATTTGAATTAGTTATAGAATATTTGTTGTATGCCATCTTTTGTAATGTTCTTTCTTTACAGTAATCAATTTGTTGCAGTAATCCCACTATTGTAGGGGATTTTCCCCAAAAGCACACTTTCTTTGGGTAGAATGGTTGAGGTTGAAGCATAACCACTCCAAAGCATAGAGACGTAGACGCAGTAGTATGGACAAGTGATGAAGTAGTGAGGCAAAGGAAGTTTGGATCTATAGTTCTTGGTGTAGACTGGATGTTTCATATCCGCGGAGAAAGATGAATATGGGGATAATTCAACCAAGGAAGCCAAACTTGTGGACTTCATCACAATTTCAGCCGTGAGAGAAAAGTTGGTTGGATATGTGGAGAAGATGTAAGTTGGTTTCCCTTGATTCTTCGCAGAATTGGATGTGATGCGCACTATGTGTGACTTGTAGAAGATTGGCTAACTATACCATGAGGTGGATAGTGGGGTTGCGTTTCCACAAATGAATTTTTTTTTGGGTGCTTTCATAGTGGAAAAAGGTGAGGGGTGACCTTTCCTTGGTTTGATATTTTTGTGCGGATGGGCTAAATTGTAGAAGGAATTCAAAGTACGGACACACTAGTAGGTTTGAAGGGCAACATTTAGACATTGTGGAGGATCTCCTTGATGAAGATCAAATGATGGAGTTGGATGGAGTGACAGATGTAGATAGAAAATACTAAGTTCAATAATGAGGAAGTACATTCTCATGAGTTGGGCAGGATGATTAGACTAGCTACCCAATTGGCCTAAGTCATGGGAGAAACTAGTGTGTGGGGACATGGAATATTTGGTTCAAGTTAACATGATTTGAACACTGAAACATTTTTGAAGTTTTGATTGAGGTTGTTGATACAGTTGAGGCAACAACAAGAACATAATAGAGAGTGATCGTAGCAGCAACACAGTGGTAGCTTAGGCATTGTGGAAAGAGATGCGGATGAGATGTATTTCCATTGTAGTGGATAGTTTGGTCACACATGACTTTGAGCAGAAGGTAGTGTGGATGGTTGCACTGGTTGCAGATGATTACAATGTGATTTGGAAACTTGGGGTTTCTTTGGCATAAATTGGGGTTTCAAGCTCACATGAAACTTAGGGTCTCCAACAGATTTAGTTATGATGGAGGCACTAGTTTGAGTAGATACATGGAAGAGTTAGTTGAAGTATGGATGCAGTATCAAGTTCACAGGAGTTCAACACTTAGACATTTTTGAAGTTTTGATTGAGGTTGCAACAACAGTTGAGGCAACAATATTAGCAGAATAGAGAGGGATCGTCGTAGAAACACAGTGGCATATTAGACATTGCATACAAAGTTGGGGATGAGATGTATTTCCCTTGTAGCAGAAAGTTTGGTCACACGTGAATTTGGGAAGAAGGAAGTGTGGATGGTTGAGCATGTTGTAGATGATTGTAGTGCAAGTCATCAACTTGGGGTTTGTTTCTTTGGAATAATTCGGGGTTTCAAGTTGGAATGAAATTTGGGGTTTCCAACAAACTTAGTTGTGATGGAGGCACAAGTTTGGGTATAGACTTGGATATCACATATTTTGTGGATGTTTTGGGGGATGATGACGAATTGAGGTGGGGGAGGATGTAAGGTCTTCGTCTAGAAGGGTGTGGACACTTTCGTCGAAGTCCTCAAGGAGACAGAACTTGGGGTTGATTTGGCACCAAGGATTCACATTGTTTGGGCAAGTGGATGCCTTAGGCATGAAAATGCACCAAGGGGCTTTCCCAAGTATGAAAGGACCAAGAGAAGGGGTGCACCAAATAGATTAGGGTGCATCGGCATGAGAATCACACCAATGTTGGGGCACACTGATCCTAAGGGATGCAACGGTTGAAGAGCACATGGGTTCATTTGGGTGCATTAGGTCCACGAAGGGGTGCGATGAGTCATTTGGGCATGATGGTTCCTGAAGGGGCACGACGCACCTAAAAGACGTGATAATTCACAATGGAGACCTTTGGAGTCCATATAAGAGAACAAGGGTGCACAACCAAGGAAGGTTGTTTTGCACAACAAGGCGAACAAGATCAACTCTGTGATTCTAAGGCGGACATAGATGAAGAGGGGAAAGCTCCCTCAAGGAGCCAAGTCACTCCACATGGGAGGACTTGTGTTTCCTTGTGGTGATTCTATGATTTTGATTTGGGAGACCTCCTTCTTAGCTGAGTTTGGGGAATTCTTGTCGCAGGTCTAAATGAGGCATACTAGGAGATAGAACTATAGGTCTATGTGAAGTCTTGTGGTAGAGAAGAGATGGTGATTCTGTGGTGGATGCACGTTTGGGGTGCTCCACAGAAGTTGTGAAAGATGTTAAGATAGACGAGTCTTGGTGTGACAAATTTGTGTATGAGTGCCTTGGTGACATGAGGTGAGTCATGTGACTCTACCCAATTTGTAAAACGAGATGGTAGTGCTAATATTGTAACAATTTTGCAACAATAAGACATAGTTGAGTGTTAGGCACAATTTATGCCACCCACACTATATCTATGTGTCTCTTGTTTGTTTCACAAGTGTTCTCTTAGTTCCATGGATGTATGCTTAAGTTAATAAGTGTTAAGACTGTTAACAAATTTTCTAAGTATACAAGATTTGTACTAGAGTAGAAGTGTGACTCACTTGTAGCCTGGAACGAAGTACGGGTATGCTCTAGGTGAAGAGGCATAATCCAAACAAAGTATCCTTGGTGTTTCCAAGCATCCAAGTGAGAAACGTCGTAGTGTCACACGCCCTCAAGAGATGCATGATTGTAATATTCGGGAAGGCACACTATGGGGTTGTGCCATCATGTATTTTATTGATGATTACACCAAGATGTGTTGGGTGTACTTGTTGAAAGATAAATCACAGGATTTTGAAGCTTTTAATTTTTTTATGTATGGATCCAAAGCGAAGAACAATCTCATATCGGCACTCTTTGTAATGATAATGGAAGAGAATATACATCTAATGAATTTGAAAATTGTCTTCGCCAACATGGGATTCAACATCAAACCACAATTCCATACAATCCTCAACAGAATGATGTAGCTAAAAGAATGAACATGACTCTCTTAAATATGGTTCATTCCGTGATTTTTTCAAAAATGTGAAATTAATGTTTTGGTCTGATGTAGTTCTATCTGAAATATATGTGAAAAAAAAGGAGTCCATATCATGCTCTTGGGAACAAGACTCCTTATGAAATGTGGTATGGACTCGGTGAGGCATCTCAAGGTATTTGGTTCCACTCATTACTCCTTAATTCCTAAGGAGCAAAGAAACAATCTTGATGAAAGGAGTCATAAATGCAACTCCTTGGGGTACTCAAATACCACCAAGGCATATCATATTTATTATGAGTTAAACAAGAATTTCATTCTTTCCAGAGATGTGTTTTTTGTTGAATCCACCAAGAATGAAAAAAATGTCGAGCGACATCTTGATCACTTGGATAGATGCACCCATGTAAAGACATATCACAAGTTTGATAATGAGATTCCACATCGTGAAGGGGGGTCCCTATCTTGGATCAATCTCTGGAAACTCCTTTTGAAGCACCATATCCCCCTCATGAAGAAGTTCCAGCCACTTCATAAGAACATGAAGTTCATTTAGATGATGTGATTGAGAGGATTGAAAGGATGAACCTTGATGGAAATAAAACATCATGTCAATTAGTGGAGCAACCTAAATCATCTCAGAAAGGTCCACCAACGCGACTGATAAAAACACTTGAAATTATTCATCCTGATCAGGTTGGAAAGACAAGAACCAAAATCTCTACAAGACAAGATGGAGGTGATGTAGATCATTCAAATTCAAGTGATGTAGATGATATGGATGTTTCATATGATTGTGAATTGAATTTATCTACTAACTTTGAACCAAATTCCTTTGAAGAAGTTACTTCTCATGATGAGTGTAAAGAAGACATGCAAAAGGAGTATGATGCTCTCATCAAGAATGGGACATGGAAGTTGTTGGACCCTCCATTCGAAACCAAAACAATTAGCTGCAAGTGGGTCTTCAAGAACAAGTACAAATCAGATGGCTCACTTGAAAAACACAAAGCGAGGCTCATGTAAAAAGGATTTGCACAAAAAGAAGGCATTGATTATGAGGATACTTTTTCCCCCACAACAAAATGGGCTACCATTCGTATTTTATTTTCCTTGGAAACATAGAATGGATGGAAAGTTCATCAAATGGATGTGAAGACTACTTTCTTGAATGGAGACTTGAAAGATAATGTCTTTATGTCTTAGCCAGAAGGTTTTTTTGTGAAGGGACAAGAACAAAAAGTATGTAAACTCATCAAATCCTTATATGTCTTGAAACAAGAACCACGATCCTAGTATGAAAATATAACTAAGCATATTCTGAAATTGAATTTCAAGAACTTTAATCTTGATGATGCAACTTTATTTGTTAAGAAAGTTAACAAAAATGTTGTATATCTTGTATTATATGTAGATGATATGTTGATAACAAGGAACAATGAAAACTATATTGCATCCATAAAGAAAGAACTAAAGAAAGGATTTGATATGACAGATTTGGGACATCTTCACTACTACTTGGGCATTGAATTGACTCAAAATCCAAAGTATATATTCATCTCCCAAAAGAAGTACATTGGAGAATTGTTGAACAAGTTTGGCATGGTTGAGTGTAACCCTCTCTCTACTCCAATGGAAAAAAAATTGAAGATCATATCAAATGAAGGGAATGAATTTGAGGATGCAAACAAGTACAAACATCTTGAAGGAAGTATTTCTACCTTACCACCACCAGACCAGATATTTCATTCATTGTTGGGATTCTTTCCAAGTTCATGAGAAAATATTTTGAAGGACATTGGTCTCTTGCAAAGAGAGTTCTAAAAACCTTGAAGGGAACTCAAGACTTTGGACTTGGGTATTTAAGGTGGATGACTTCAACCTGATTGGATATTATAATTCATACTTTGATCGAGATAAAGAAAATGGTGTGTCAACTTTAGGCTATATCTTGATTCTTGGATTGGTAGTTGTCTCCTGAACATCATGGAAGCAGTTAGTTCTAGCATATTACACAACAAAGGAAAAATATGTGGCAGCTACAGAAGAAGCAAAGGATAGTTTGTGGCTCGTGAAAATACTTGAATATTTGCAGGAGAAACAAGTGAATTCTACTCTCTTCTAGTTGACAATACTTTTGCAATCAATTTGGTCAATGATCTCAGATTCCATGATCGAACAAGCACATCAACACAAAGTACTATCTTATTCGATATCATGTAGAGGCCAAGACTATTCATTTGAGACATTGTTCCTCAAATGAGAAAATTGTAGACATCTTCACCAAAGTGCTTGGAAGAGAAAAGTTCGAAAAGTTCTAAAAGTTCGTAATGATGCTTGGACTCACAAACACACCTTCAGATTAAGAGGGGGAATGTTAGACACCTAATCCTTAGGGATTGAGGTACATTATAAATATATTTGTTAATATTAAGCTAGGATAAATATGAAGTCATAGGTGAATAGGAAGAGTCATTCGAACCTCTTGGAAGATGAAACCAAAGATCACTTCATCTTGTAATATGTGTGGAATTAAAAAAAAATAGTTAAATGTTTCATTTCTATATTATCGGTGATATGTTTCAATATAAGACAAAATAGTGCATCATCGATTTATTTTTTTAATGTAAGTACGTCATCAATTATACCACACCAATGCACCTATTTTGATATGACACATCGATATTTGGAAAAAAAATCCATTCGCAAGAACTTTGCAATTAACAAAGCTCCAAAGTAGGATTTGTAGAGGTTTATTCTTCCATTTTTAACTAGAACTGAAGTTGGTGGTGCTTATGATTATTTAGGGAGTCGTTCATCACTTGGTTATTAAACACACCAGTGCTCCAAAAGCATTAGCGTGCACTGAAGTTTGAATGTTTTTTCTAAACTAGGAATTAAAAGGCCCTACGAAAAAGGATGTAATTCCCCATTTTTTCCCTTGATTTGCCTTAGAGACTTGGACTAGTTGATGTGTATATAATGGTCTATATTTTTAACTCGCATTTATGATACTAACGAGACACTGAGTGATATGGGACATTATGAATGTTATGGTTTGATTATGCTGGCTATACATGTGTGATATTTATGACTATGATGAATTAGTGAATCAATTGTAATATGTAGACTATTGCCATGCTTGTATGACATTATGGATTTGATTACCACTAGTTATAGTTATAATGTATGGATTGTTTCCATGCATATATGAGATGGTGGTTTCAAGTTTGATTGGTTATACTTATGGTATGCGATGAATAAATTGTAATATGTGGATCATTTCCATGCATAGAATTGATATGCTTTATTTGAAACTATGGTGTTAATCTGTGTATTAATTAGTGTTCAAAATTTTCATTACACTAAATGGACATGGAATTTGATATTACTCTATGAATTACTATGTATATGACACAAGTTCAATGTTATGAGGTATGTTGTGAGAATGAGATTATTGAATAGCAATTTCATGTCAAAGAGACAATGATGAGGTGAACCTTGTGGGATCCCATATGTGTCTCATACTCATGATGGTTATCATCAAGACTTAGAATTATGAGTCAAGGAAATAATAATACTCACATCAAACTTATGTCAGTTACCCTAGATTTGTCTGAACTACTTGGATCTTACAATATTTTCAAATGCATGTGGTCATAGAGCCTTGCGAGATGATGAAAGTCATGTAGAGCCTCAAGGTAGCGTCACAAATTTTGATACATGATGCAGTCACCTGTCTTATGTGTTGTAATACCATCTCATGAGGAGTGGCATATAAAGACTATTCTTAGTAGAGGAACCCATGCCATGGAGAGGGGGACCATTTGAGCACCATAAGTTGAAAAGTAGGGTTGCAAATCATATAGAATGGTTGAAGATCAGTTGGTGGATTGTGTGTCACTGTTTGTATGCATATTGTTGATCATGTATATTTTAATTTGGTTTGTTGCATCAACATTCTACATTACAAAAATCGTATAGACCATGATTGATTGACTATTTATTATCATTAGTGCATTTGAGGACCTACCCATGATAGCTACATAGGTATGTCCCCACTTGTGTGCTATTCTATGAATAATTAGATATATAGATTTTTTGGATATGTAAGAATGGAAATGTATAATTGTGATTGGGTGCAAATTGTATGAATAATTAGTGTAAATTTTATGATGGAATGGTTCCATATGTGTAAGTATTAAATTTGTAAATGTTAATTTAAAATACTAATAAATTAAACAAAAATATCAATAAATAATATAAACCTTAAAATATAACTAAATATTAGATACTAAGTAAAGGATTAGTTATTATCTAAGGTAGATTAATCGATTTCATGATAATTAATACATGGTTGCTAATCTAGATTAATTAATTGCATGGCGATTAAGCCACTTGGTAGATAAAGGAGTTTCTATAAGTAAAAGTTAAAAAGAAATAAAAGAGAGTAAGAGAGATCATGTCTTTTTGTTGGCTTTTGAGATTGAAATGTTCTATTCTAGTTTTGGGGAGAATATAAGAGAAAGTTTTGTATGAATGTAAACTTTTTTTTTCCTTACTCCTAAATGGTGTGATAGTGGGACTATGTTGGTGTTAAATGTCTTGTTGATGGTTTTTTTGTATCTATGTGAGTGTCTAAATGGTGTGATAGTGGGACTATGATGGTGTTAAATGCCTTGTTGATGGTTTTGTGTATCTATGTGAATGTCTAGATGGCTAAAGAGCCGGAGAAAGAAAGGCCATGGATAATCATTGAATGAGGAATTGTTTTGAATAAGAAGTTTTAGGGAGTGAATGGTATAATCTTGGTGAGACTAAGCTTGGAGCCCTTAGCTTATGGATTGAAGGTTTTTGTTGGGTGGAGAGTATTTTATCCTCCACATGTTGTTCTAATTTCATCATAGAACATGTAATTGCACTCAATCATTTAATATTAACAACTTCTAGTACATGTAACTCTATCTCCTAGACTATTTCCATATTTGAGAAATTGCAAATGCATGTTGTAAATTAAATATCAATTTCATTATTATGGAATAAAAATTATTAATAAATTGGTATATTAAATTATGGAAAAATGATATAAAAAATATCCAGCAAATCAGACAATATGTAAAAATATTGAAACTATCTTCAACTAAAGACTCTTGGGTTAGTTTACTTCATATTATAATTGATAATCAATTATAATTTAGTCTAATTGGTTTTATTGCATGGGGGCATTACAAAGAATAAGTGATAATATGTAGAAATATTAACTCACAAAAATAAATAAATTAAAATGCTATCTCCAACTAATTAAAGTCTCCTCGGTTAGTTTATTTCATTTTATAATTTATAATCACTTAGAATTTAATTTAGTTGGTCTTATTGTATGAAGGTATTAAAAAGTATTGCATGCACATTTCTATTTGATTTAAGTTTACCTTAAGTAAATATTAAGTTAAATTTGAAAGGAAAACTTACGGAAGAGGATTTTACTAAGAAAAAGATTAAGAAAAAGATTGGAGGAATAGTTTTTGAAGAGAAGAATTTGAAATGAGTCAATCGAGGAAGTATATAGATTTATAAAAGAACTTAGAATTTAATTTAATTGGTCTTATTGTATGGAGGTATTAAAAAGTATTATATGCACATTTCTATTTGATTTAATTTTACCTTAAATAAATATTAAGTTAAATTTGAAAAGAAAACTTATGGAAGAGTATTTTACTAAGAAAAAGATTGGAGGAATAGTTTTTGAAGAGGAAAATTTGAAAGGAATCAATCAAGGAAGTATATAGATTTATAAAAGAAAAAATTCATGTATGTATCTTCATCTCTACTTCTATACAATTTTTACATCATTACAACTTTCATATATTTTTTTTATTTTCAATCATTCATAAAAATTTTCATATATTTTTAATTCTCAATCATTCATATGTTATATGTCCATACTCAATACATTTAAATAATACATTTAAATAATTTAGAAAGATTTTAGATAACATATACTAATATATTGAAGATGAAACTTATATTGAATGTTACAATATTCACTTTTGTTTATGTTTTTATTTGATGTATAAATTTAAGTTTAAGGTTTTTTTGATTTTTTTATGTTTTATTTTTATTTTGTAGATTTATTGGATTTTATTTTTCTTTTATATGGTTAGGGATATGTAAATAGTTGTAGTAGTTTGGTATCCATAGGTTATATGGATTTTTTTTAATTGGATTTTTTTGAATTGAAAACCATGTATGTGTTAGGTATGTGTTTTAAAAAACACGTTTAGATTCCATGATGTACCTAAATTAGACTTTGGTCACCGAGCACTGGGTCTATTTTAAAGCACCACATCACACAAGTATAAAATTGTAGGAAATAGATATTGGTTCTTTAGGGTTGTAAAGAAGCACTAGTTTAAATTTTAAATAAGAGCATTATTCCCCACTTAAAAAGTTGGAACACTAATAAAAGACCCTTAAAACAATAACCATATATATATATGCATTGTGGTGATTATAAATTTTCATAGAGCATTAGTGCTAAGTGAGCATAGAAGTATTTGTGTAGGTTTGAAATAGAGAAACACTTATATCATATATAGAGATATTTAATATTTTAATTAAAAATATTTAATATTACATTTTAAAAATCTTTAATGTTTTAATTTAACATAAAATACACTAATATATCATCAATTATACCTTATATCACATTAATGTGTTTATTTTGATATGGCACATATAATTTTGAGTTTTTTTTCCAATCCAAAAATTCCACTACAATTAGCCAAAGTAAGATAATTTATGCCAAAGTAAGATTTATGGAGATTTATTCTTCTATTTTTAACCAAAATATAAGTCGATGGTGCTTCTTATAATTATTGGAGGCATTGGTGTTTAATTATATTTTAAATATACAAATGTTGCAAAAGCATTAGTACACACTAGAGTTTGAAAAGATTATATATATATATATATATATATATATATATATATATATATAATCGCTTTGAAGGAGTGCACAAATATTTCTATTTTGATTTAAATTTACTCTAAACACTAATTCAATATTATGCAAAATTTTAAGGGAAACTTATGGAATAGGTGGAAAAGAGTGAAGGAGAGGGAGTTTTTGAAGAACGTAGTTTGAAAGGAGTAAAAAAGTTATAAATTTAAAGAAGATTTTTTTTATGTTTATCTTTATTCTCTACGGAATTCTTTTACTATTCATTTATTTTCTCATATATATATATATATATATATATGACATTTTAGTAATTTAGAGATATTTTCAATAATATTTAAGGATAGATTGAAGATGTAGAAAGTTGCAAAATCTAGCTAAGCTTTTGTTTCCTTAAATGAAATAGTTTGGTGTTTTCTTCTTTTCATTAATTTTTTTTGGGGGAACCTATAGATTAGAGGAAGTTTTTATTGAAAACCTTTTTTTTAATTAAGGGATTCTATTTTTAAATTCCACGATGTGTCTCAAATAGATTTTGGGCACCAATTTCAAGTCTATGATGGAGCTTTGCATCACACATAACAAAAGTATAAAAAATGGGTATTAGTACTCTAGTGTTGTAGTTAAGCATGAATATGAATTTCACAAGTCAATCAATTCTCATTTCAAAGACTACATGCATACATACATACATGTATGTATGTATAGACATATACATATATATAATGTTTGGAAATGTACATAAAGTACTAGTGTTAATGGAGTATAGAGTCCCATGGACAAGTTTAAGATAGAGGAGCATTGTTATCCTATAAAATATATTTGTTTCCATCATATATTTTGTACTACATAGTTGATGAAATTATTTTTAAGTCTTATATGTTCAATTGATTGATTATTTGCAGGTATTATATTGAGATAAGAAGGTTGAAAGAAAAGGAAAGAAATTCATTTGAATGAAATTAGGTAACACTTGTAAAAGAAAAAAGAGAAAGTGATTTTAAATTTGAATACATAAGTAATGTGTTTTGGAATATATATGGGTTTAAATGATGTATAGTGGTTAAATGATTTAGGATTTATTTTTTTAAGGTTTTTCCTATGTTTATTAGTCATTATTCGGTCTCCTATAGTTTAGGGAGAATATTCATTTTCTTACATTCTAGGAGAATATTCTCTTCAGTTCACACTTTAGTTTGATCAGTTGAGTGGAGTCTAGATGCCACATTGGGATCATCACCATGCAGCGTTGAGATCATCACCAAATAATGCACATTGTCCTTGGGATCATCACTAGACTAGTGCATTACTCACGATTCCCTAATCTCCTCCTCACTTCACTATGTTTCAATTAGTTAACTGAAGACTAAAAGACTAGTTAACTCAGACTAGGTGGTAGTTTACTCCCATAACTATCGGTGTGTGTCTAGATCACTTTAGACCACCACTCTGGTGCATTGGTTCTCCTCCAGTGTGCATTAGTTGAGTTATACATAGTATATCATGTGTAAGTTATCATTCATTCATTTGGTTAATGAAAATTCTTTGTTCTCACTCTCTCATTTCTCTCCTCACATTTTTCTGCAAACTGTGTATGTCATTTGCTAGCTAGATCTTATCTATGCAGGTTCATCCACATTTACATGGTATCAGAGCCGACGTATTGCTAGGAAAAAGACACACCGGATTCTTTTTGCAGGTACCGAAGATTGAAGACAGCAGGAAAAATGAAATTTCCAAAAGAATTCATTATTACACCATACAATTTCTTTGCATGGAAGGAAAAGACGATAGTGCATCTTCAAAGAAGAGGATTATATAGGATAACCATGAACACAGAGACTGAATCCACATTAGCCATAGAAAAATCCAAGTATCTGAATTGAATGGATGAAGCGTTTGGAACTATTTTCAGTCTCATTTTTCTAGAGCTCCTCTTTCACATATCCTCCTATAAAATCCCCAATGAAGCCTAGATCACCATGGAAGGGATTTTTGGAAAATAGGACGAGATGAGGGGACACATGCTCAAGGTGGAATTTCTAACTTTGGATCTAAAAACCTTCGACAATCTCCAAGATTTATAAGGATTTGTTGTCTCAACTCAAGGCTTGTGTAACGACCCTGCTTAAATAAATGTGAAGGTTATTAATTATAATTAAATTGATAATCTGATTGTCCTAAGATGTTAGCCAAACAATAATTGTTTCCTATATAATATTAACTAAATTAATTATCATTAATTATGTGTTCATAATTGTCAATGGTTATTTAATTATTAATCAAATCTTTAATTATGTGAGTAAAGAATTAATAGGGTTGATAATTTAATTTATTAAAACTTACGTATATGAGTGGGATAACAAACATTAAATAAAGGATAAGAAGCATTAAATAAAGGATAAGAAGCATTAAATAAATGGGACAAGACATTAAATAAGAAGATAAGGTAATGAATGTAGGGATAAGGAATTTAATGAAAGGAAGAGTCGGTGAAGGAGGGATAAGGGGGAAAGGAGTTGGAGGGGAGGATTATTCTATGGGAGTAAGGGATGAATTTTGGAGAGCTGGGGGATTGGTAGAGTGAAATTTTGAGTGGAATTGACACAGTGCACCGGGGGTTGTTGGGTGTTTTGGGCACGGAGGGCCAGGATATCCGTTGATATCCTGGGGCTAGGGAGCTACCTAGTCGGCAGGGAGGACGGTTTTGGGTAGTGTTTTCCAGAAGCGGGAAGGAAGCAAGCGGCGGGCAAACACATGTTGATAGCATCAGGTTCAGGTATTTTTATGCATTGTTTTGTATAAAAATTTGTTATTAAATTTTATTACTATGATGAATTTGATTGTGAATGTGCTAATGAAGTAACTTTTAAATTTTACGATTGTGTTGTAATTCAATGGTTGTTTAAATTAATTCAGCCATTACATTTGGTAGCAGAGCCCTGGTTCAAAATCTGGAACCAAGGGCCTACCTACCCACCCATAAATTTAAATAAGCACTCCTACTTAGTTGTGGTAAAACCTTAAATAAACGTATTAGGTTAAATATAAATTTGGGGCCTATGGGCCAAGTTCCGAGCTCCAAGCCCTAGCTCCAGTCCCGCCTGCAAACCAAACGAAACGCACTATTAATTGATTATATAAACAAAGTTAAATATATATATAAATGAAATAAAAATTAAAAAAAAATGTTACAGAAATATTTGGGTATCAAAGAAATACAACTCGTAAAAAAAAAAAATGTATTTTAAAAGTTTAAATTATTTTAAATATATAATATGCAGGGAGTAGCATTAGAAAAACTTGCGAGTATGTTTATATTAAAAAAAAAAAATGCAACCTGCGATATTTTTGGTCTCTTCGTTTCCATTAATTATGAGCAAACAGGATGGAGATTTTCGGCTAGAGAAAAGGCTAGGGAGACCATAGAAGCTTTCTCTGACCTTAATTCTCAGTAAGATGGGGACCTGAAATCCTAAACAGATGGGGTTCTCTCCGAGCCTAACTTCTTGTCTGTGTCCTTCTCTCCCTTCCACGCGAATTTGACGCTAAATGATCTTTAATCAAAACATTACAAAATGTTCGATGGTGCAAGCAAATTTATGAGACGGTTACGGAGTTATGTATTGTAATCTGCGAGGATTGTTTTACAAACTTTCTGATCAGAACAATTTATTACTGCACCAAGTATTCATTTTTTTAATTGTGCAGGTCGAAATATCCTCTCTTTTCACAGGCTATTCCAAGAACAAATAACAACATCCTATCAAAGCTCTGAAAAAGACGCAGAACTTGTGATACGACATTTTCCGGATGACTACAACAATATTTGCTGACGCATTCTTAAGGGTTTGAATGGAGTTCCAGATATTGTAGAAAGTACATAGGTTCAAGCAAATACTTTTTTTTTTACCATGGGAAATCGGACATGGCCAGTTCAAATCTGTCGGTTGCTACTATAAATGTTCAATCAAATATTACTAAATTGCCTCTCCTTGCCTCAAAGGTAAAATCGAGTAAAAAAAATATGACATTAAAATAAATAAATAAATAAATAAAAACAGTAATGCACAATGATTTCCCTTTTAAGAAATAGATCAATTCCTAGTTCAGGGAGTACCTTATAAAAAGATTATACAATCAAATCAACCAACGGAATCTAATAGAGTTATGCACAAAGCTTATGGCTTCTGAGAGAAATGATCATATTTGAAGGGAAATAATAACAATTCCAAATATCAGCTATCTGATTTTAAGGCCCTCTTTTACTTCTTCCTATTACTGCTCCTGATCTCGAAGAACCCTGCATGGTTCACATCTAACTACTCCCACTACCTGTGTCAATACTGATAGATCTAATGCACATAATGAATGGCCATACCCAGCCACAGAATGCCCTGATTATGTTGGTGACAAGGCAGGGCCGAGTTGGATAGATTACCCACAGGAAGCTTTTACAAATGCAAATGCACATACGTGAGGGTTGGCCGGACAAACCAAAATGCATGCGCGTGTTATATTGGCATTATGACTATAAATTATAACCTAAAACAGAGGAATTGATATAGAAATTAGGATGAATCAATCTATAGATCATTTATCCAAGGATTCTTAACGGAGATGACGAACGTTGCCAACACAGATTAGTACACTCTTACTGGGGATTTGAGGCTCCAGACCCGCGTGGAACACCCTTCCAGAGGAGGACAACAGCGGCAGAAGAAGATTACACCGAGAAGTACACTCGACCGTGAGTACAATCAGAAAGGAACAGAAAACCATTTCGATTGCCCATTCAGACACCGGATGGCAGAGCCTCTGAGCATACCCGAAGGGCAGTGCGCATTCAGGAGAAAGAAATTACGCATTCATAGAATATTTGCTCCATCTCTAGCCCTAGATTAGACCCTGTCGGATTAGGGAAAGATCATGAGCACTCAAGACCTGGATCAGGGAAACATCTTTTCAGTGATTCGAAATGGGTGCATGGGGAAGGCCAGTCAGGACCTGTCCATTGGATTCAGGGAGCTTGAAGCCTAAAATTTAACAATTCTTGATCCTTGACGAGCCCTAATTCCCAACTGACCAGCTGACAATCTCCTCAATTGACCAGCTGAGCCACAGACTCGCTATTTTCCTCGTGATGGAGATATGGTTCCCAACCATCCTTCAGAAAATAACAGCTGATAAACTTGCGATTCAAAAAAAATTTGGAGTCTTATGAAGGCGTCTGATCACTGTCATTTTTTTTTATTCCAAATAAGGGAGCGAAGGGCACGTGGGTCGCATGCAAGCCCCACATTGTCGACTTGTGAGTCTTCGGGCAAGTGGGCGGCATGCAATCCCCACGTTGCCAATACAAAGTATATATATATTTTTAAATTGTTTACTTTTAATTTGAGTTGTAAATATCGTAATTTAGTTATTTATTAAATTTTCTCTTATATATATATATCATTTGATGAAAAAAAAAATAATGAAAAAAAAAAGTATAATTGTGAAATTAATAAAGTTTAATTAATATAGTTTAACTTTACATTATTAATTAAACTAATTAACTTTATTAATTTTATTAAAAGATTAATAAAATATTAGTTAGGTTTGAGTAATATAGGGCTAAGTATAAATT
>ML782343.1:514070-559806 GCA_009831015.1 Picea engelmannii | reverse complement strand
TTAAATAAAGGATAAGAAGCATTAAATAAAGGATAAGAAGCATTAAATAAATGGGACAAGACATTAAATAAGAAGATAAGGTAATGAATGTAGGGATAAGGAATTTAATGAAAGGAAGAGTCGGTGAAGGAGGGATAAGGGGGTAAAGGAGTTGGAGGGGAGGATTATTCTACGGGAGTGAGGGATGAATTTTGGAGAGCTGGGGGATTGGCAGAGTGAAATTTTGAGTGGAATTGACACAATGCACCGGGGGTTGCTGGGGGTTTTGGGAACGGAGGGCCAGGATATCCGTTGATATCCTGGGGCTAGGGAGCTACCTAGTCGACAGGGAGGACGGTTTTGGGTAGTGTTTTCCAGAAGCGGGAAGGAAGCAAGCGGCGGGCAAACATAGGTTGATAGCATCAGGTTCAGGTATTTTTATGCATTGTTTTGTATAAAAATTTGTTATTAAATTTTATTACTATGATGAATTTGATTGTGAATGTGCTAAAGAAGTAACTTTTAAATTTTACGGTTGTGTTGTAATTCAATGGTTGTTTAAATTAATTCAGCCATTACAGCTTGTGGGGTTGATAAATCTAAGGCGGAGAAACAAATGGTTCTTACCATTCTCTCCAAACTTTGTCTAGAATACTCGGTGTTTGTATCCACATTTCATTCAGTCAGGCTCGCCTCTGGAGCTACCTGGACCATGCCCTCTCTTGAGGCCTTTATCGAGTCTCTGACGCAAGAGTAGACCAAGCTTATCAATAAGGGAAAACTCAAAGTCTCAAAGGCACATGCACTTGTTGTGGAAGATGGTAGTAGTCACAAAAATCAGAAATCTAAACACAAATACAAACGGGAGGGACATGCAAATGAAAATAGGGAAGGTTACTCAAAACCCTTCAACGATTCCTCCAAATCCAAAGGTGGAAAGGGAAGAAAAGGGGAGAAATGCACTTACTACCATAAGGGATTCCATCCAAAATCTGCATGTATGTAGAAACATATAGATCAAATGGCCCAAATAATTCAACAAAACAACCTTGGAGATCACATCCTTGAGGATTCCAAGAAGAAGAAGCCAGAATATCAAAATCTCAAGAAAGGTAATTCTAGCCATGCTTTGATTGCTATCAACTCCTCTCACAATAATTGGATTGTAGATTTAGGAGCATCACACCACATTGCAGCCACAAAATAATTCTAATCTTAATTGGATGCATGCAAAGGTCCTCTTATTCTGATGGGGGACAACTCTCCAGTCAAGGTCACCAACAAAGGAATAATTGAACTCACAAACAAAAGCTTCGAGAATGTGCTACAAGTTCCCAAACTTTCTGTCAATCTTATCTTTGTGTATCATATGACAAACTCTGGCACTAAAAAGAGAGTTTTATTCACACCTGATGTTGTGGATATCTATGACATGCAAACCAATTCCAAGGTTTCTATCGATGAGGTAAATCATCAATCCAGACTCTACACATTTTCTGAATTTATTGAACCAGATTCTGCATTATTGCTTACCCATGATGATGAAAGTAGTAGGATATGGCATGAAAGGTTCGAGCATTTAAATTTCAGATATATGAAACAGATTATCAATAAGGGAATGGTTGATGGTCTACCTAACATCCACTTCTCCAAAAGAATTTGTGAGGGATGTGTTCTTGGAAAACACCCTCAAGAGAAATTCGACAAAGGAAAGACTCAGAAGGCCTCCTTTCCTTTAGATCTGATCCATAGTGATCTAATGGTCCCTTTTCCACATCCATCAATCAGTAAAGTAAGGTGAGTGCTCATTTTTTTGAGGATTCCTCACGCTTCAAGTGGACTTTCTTTCTCAAGAAAAAATCAGAGGTCTTTCAACACCTCAAAGATTTCAAAGCCCTTGTTGAAACAAAGTCATGAAAGAAGATCAAATCCCTCCAAACAGATAATGGGGAGGAGTATGTCAACCATGATATACATAATATTTTTCTTGAGGTCAAGATTCAGTTGCAACACACGGTTCCCTATAGTCCGCAACAAAATGGAGTTGTTGAGCGGAAAAATAGATCTCTAAAAGAGATAACATATTGCATGATACATGCAAAGTCACTTCCACAGATATTATGGTATGAAGAACTTAATTATGAAACCTACATCCAAGACATATCTCCCCATAGATATGTCAAGGATAAGACCCCCTACGAGGCTTGGAGTGGCCTCAAACCAGAAGTGATCCACTTTTGTATATTCAGTTCTTGTGCATCGGCTAGGATTCCCTCTAAGAAGAGGAAGGCACTTGATCCAAAGAGAACAGAGTGTATCTTTTCTGGAGACCCCGATGGTGTGAAGGGATATAGGCTCATTGATCTCTCCTTGAACCGGCTCATCATTGAGCGTAGTGTCCAATTCAAGGAAAGTATCTCGCATGTAGCTCAGTAGTCGCATGCAAACACTTTTGTTTTTCCACCTGTCAGAGATAATGAGCATGCACATGCCGACTCTTATTCAAATGATATTTCCAATTCAAAGGAATCAAATGATTCAGATACCAAGTTAGTATAATCACATGAAGAGTCAATGCATGTAGATGTAGATGCAGATCTAGAGCAGAGGCCCAAGTGGGCCAAGACTACTCTTCAAGATGCAGGATATCTTGTTGGGGATCAAGCTTGTACTAGGAGGACTCGATCTGATTTCGAGGAGCCTCCTCTTGTACTCACTACCACTAAACTGATGCCACTCAGAGATATTTTCTTGATTAATTATTTTGATCCACAATCCTATGGCGAGGCTGCTGGAAATCCGTTTTGGGAATCTCCCATGCAGGAGGAGTAGAAATCCCTCCTCGAGATCCATACTTGGGAACTATTTCTCCTTCCTTTGGGAAGGAAACTTATCAGGTGCATATGTTTCTACAGGACCAAGAGCGTAGCAGATGGACATGTTAGCATATACAAAGACAATCTATTTTTCAAAGGCTTTCAGTAGGTGCACGCCAATGACTATGATGAGACCTTCGCTCTAGTAGCGAAGATGGATTCCATACGTTTCGAACTTGCCATTGCGGTAGCCAAGGGATGGGAAGTCCATCATATGGACATGAATAATGTGTTTCTTCATGATGATCTCTTTGGCGAGATATATATGGAGTAGCCATAGGGATCTATGCAGGATTAATCTTTGGTCTGTCAAATCAAGAAGTCTCTTTATGGCCTCAAGCAGGCCCCGAGGGCATGGTATGTCGAGATGGAATCCTATATTCTATCACATAAATTTGTACATTATAGGTCAGACCCAAATGTTTACATGCTCAGGAGGACGAATTTACTTCTACTCCTAGTTTTGTATGTTGATGATTTGTTGATAACAGGTAGCTCAACTTCAGGGATTGTTGCAGTCAAGAGGATTTTGCATGCCAAGTTCTTGATGATGGACATGGGTCCACTACATTTATTCCTTGGACTCGAGATCAGTCAGGATGCATCAAGAATCAAACTATCTCAAGCCAAGTATGCACGAGATCTCCTTGAGAGATTTCAATGACAAACAACAAGTCTTCCCCGACTCCTTTCCTATCAAGAGTCAGACTTTTGGATGGCGAGGACACTCCACTGGTGGAAAATACACTATCCAAATAGCTATTGGGGATCTTGTTGTATCTCACACATTCCATACCAGACCTCTCATATGCAATTGGAGTAGTCTCCAGGTTCATGCAGGAGCTGCAAGAGATGCATTGGAAGACTTCAAAGCGTATCCTTCGATACATATAGGGCACCATCACCTTCAGGATTCACTATGCAAAAAACTCTACATTGGACCTCATCGGGTTCACTTATTTCGAATGGGTTTTCGATAACATTGATCGCAAGTCCACATCTGGTTACTCACTCGGTCTAAGTTCTGGGCCCATCTTTTGTTCAAGCAAGAAGCAGGATTTTATTTTTCTATATTCAGTCGAGCATGGATGATTTTAGGGGCTAAAGTTCGCTCATGGGCTAATTTTCCATGGTTTTTCCAAAAGCGAAAATCGTTATTTTAAAAATGATTCGCCCAAATTCTATAGGATAAAATTATTTTACCTTAAAAATCGCCAAACTTTTATAAAAACAATATAAAATCTTTATAATTTTGAATATTTTTACAAAAATATCGCCAAACATTTATAGTTGGCATATGAAGGATTTGTAAGATTCGCCAAGGTTTCTACATTTTAAAACAGATTTCCATCCTTAAAATCATCGCTGCAGCCGAGGTAGAGTACAGAGGGGTAGTTAACATAACCATTTAGGATATGTGGCTACAAAATTTTCTCAATGAGTTGAGCATTTAGTTTCACCCGTCGATAGTTATCTAGTGTGACAACCAAAGCACTCTAAAATTTTGTAGAGATCCAGTTCAGAGGTAGTGGACGAAGCACATTGAGATCCACATGCACTACATATGGGACTTAGTACACGAGGGGATCATCGACCTGCATTTTTGTCCTTCAGTAGAACAGACAACAAACATCTTCACCAAGACCTTCACTAAGCAAAAGTTCCATTCTTTGTGCAGTCGTCTTGGAGTGAAGGACACAATTTCCTAGCAAATGTCAGTTCTTTTTCTACATACATTGTACTTTGAGGCGGGGGGGGGTTCCCTCTTTCCTCGTTGATTTCAGTGTATCTTTTGTAGTTGGGTACCTAACATGGCCTCGTTTACGGGACCCATTCTTTATTTTCACCATAGTGATGTTAAGGTGGGGTGTTGGAGTACTTCACACACACCTAGGATTTCATTTTCCTAAGGTTTTCCCTATGTTTATTAGTCATTATTCAGTCTCCTATAGTTTAGGGAGAATATTCATTTTCCTACATTTTAGGAGAATATTTTGTTCAGTTCACACTTCAGTTTGATCAGTTGAGTGGAGTCTAGATGCCACATTGGGATCATAACCATGCAACATTGAGATCATCACCAGCTAATGTGCATTGTCCTTGGGATTATCACCATACTAGGGAATTACTCATGATTCCTTGATCTCCTCCTCACTTCACTCTATTTCAGTCAGTTAACAGAAGATTGAGATACTAGTTAACTAAGACTAGGTGGCATTTTACTCTCATAACTATTAGTGTGTGTCCAGATCACTCTAGACCACCCCTATGGTGCATTGGTTCTCCTCCAATGCACATTCGTTGAGTTATACAGATTATATCATGTGTAAATTATCATTCATTCATTTGGTTAATGAAAATTCTTTGTTCTCACTCTCTCGTTTCTCTCTTCTCTCATTTTTCTGCAAACTATGTATGTCATTTTCTAGCTAAATCGTATGTATGCAGGTTCATTCACATTTACATGGTATTAGAGCCGATGGATTTCTAGGAAAAAGACACACTAAATTCTTTTTGCAGGTACCGAAGATTGAAGACAACGGGAAAAATGGAATTTCCAAAAGAATTCATTCTTACACCATGCAATTTCTTTGCATGGAAGGAAAAGATTGTAGTGCATATTTGAAGTAGATTATTATATAGGTTAACCATGAACACAGAGACTAAACCCACATCATCCATAAAAAAAATCCAAGTATCCAAAATGAATGGATGAAGCGTTTAGAACTATTTTCAGTCTCATTTCTCCTTAGCTCCTCTTTCACATATCCTCCTGTAAAACCCCCAATGAAACCTGGACCACCATGGAAGGGATTTTTGGCAAACAAGATGAGATTAGAGGACACATTCTCGAGGTTGAATTTATCACTTTAGATCCAAAAACCTTCGACAATATCACGGATTTATTTACCAAATATAAGGATTTGTTGTCGCAACTCAAGGCTTGCGAGGTTGATAAATCTAAGGAGGAGAAATAAATGGTTCTTACCATTCTCTCCAAACTTGGTCTGGAATACTTAGTGTTTGTATCCACATTTCATTCATTCAAGATTTCCTCTGGAGCTACCTGGACCGTGCCCTCTCTTGAGGCATTTATCGAGTCTCTGACACAAGAGCAGACCAAGCTCATCAATATGGGAAAAATCAAAGGCTCAAAGGTCCATGCACTTGCTTTGAAAGATGGTAGCGGTCACCAAAATCAGAAATCTAACACAAATACAAAGGGAAGGGACATGAAAATACAAAGAAGGAAGGGTACTCAAAACTATTCAACAATTCCTCCGGATCCAAAGGTGGAAAGGGAAGAAAAGGGGAGAAATGTTGTTACTTCCATAAAGTATTCCATCCAGAATCCACGTGTTTGTAGAAACATATAGATCAAATGGCCCAAATACTTCAACAAAACAACCTTGGATATCGCATCCCCGAGGGTGCCAAGAAGAAGAAGCCAGAAGATCAAAATCTCAAGAAAGGTAATTCTAGCCATGCTTTGATTGCTATCAACTCCTCTCCCAATGCTTAGATTGTAGATTCAGGAGAATCACACCACATGGCAGCCACAAAATAAGTCTACTCTTCATTGGATGCATGCAAAGGTCATCTTATTCTGATGGGGGACAACTCTCGAGTCGAGGTCACCGACAAAGGAAGAATTGAACTCACAAACAGAAGCTTCGAGAATGTTCTACACACTACCAACATTTATGTCAATCTTCTCTTTATGTATCAGATGACAATATATGGCACCGAAAAGAGAGTTGTATTCACACCTGATGTTGTGGATATCTTTGACATGCAAACCAGTTACAAGGTTTCTACCAATGAGGTAAATCACCAAACCAGACTCTACACATTTTTTGAATTTATTGAACCAGATTCTACATTACTGCTTACCCATTCTGGTAAAAGTAGTAGGATATGGCATGAAATGTTCAGGCATTTAAATTTTAGTTATATGCAACAGCTTAGCAAGCAGGGAATTGTTGATGGTCTACCCGAAATCCACTTCTCCAAAGGAATTTGTGAGGGATGTGTTCTTGGAAAACACCCTCAAGAGAAATTAGACAAAGGAAAGACTCAGAATGCCTCTTTTCCTTTAGATCTGATCTATAGTGATCTAATGGGCCCTTTTCTGCATCCATAAATATGTAAAGAAAGGTACGTGCTCATTCTTTTTTATGATTTCCCACACTTCACATGGACTTTTTTTCTTAGGAAAAAATCATAGGTCTTTCAACATCTCAAAGATTTCAAAGCCCTTGTTGAAACATAGTCAGGAAAGAAGATCAAAGCCCTTCAAAAATATAATGGGGGGAAGTATGTCAACCATGAGATACATAATATTTGTCTTGAGGCCAATATTCAGTTGCAGCACACGGTTCCCTATACTCTGCAACAAAACGGATTTTTTGGGCGGAAAAAATAGATCTCTAAAAGAGATGGCATCTTGCATGCCACATGCAAAGTCACTTCCACAGAGATTATGTGATGAAGCACTTAATTGTGCATCCTACATCCAAAACAGATCTTCCCATAGATCTATCAAGGATAAGACCCCCTACGAGGCTTGGAGCGGCCTCAAACCAGAAGTGACCCACTTTCATATATTTGGTTCTTGTGCATGGGCTAGGATTCCCTCTGAGAAGAGGAAGGCACTTGATCCACATAGCACAAAGTGTATCTTTTTTGGATACCCCAACGATGTGAAGGGATACAGACTCATTGATCTTTCCTTGGACTAGCTCATCATTGAGTGTAATGTCCAATTCAAGGAAATTATCTCACATGTACCTCATTCGTTGCATGCAGACACTTTTATTTTTCCACATGTCAGAGATGATGAGCATGCACATGCCGACTCTTCTTTAGATGAGATTTTTTATTTAGAGGATTTAGATGATTCAGATACCGAGTCAGTAGAGTCAGATGTTGAGTCAATGCATGCAGATGTAGATGCAGAGCCAGAGCAGAGGCCCAAGTGGGCCAACGCTACTCTTCAGGATGCAGGAGATCTTGTTGGAGATCCAGTTGATACTAGGACGACTCGATTTGATTTCGAGGAGCCTCCTATTGCACTCACTAGCACTAAACTGATTCCACCCAATCATATTTTCTTGGTTCAATCTTCATATCCAGAGTCCTATGGTGATCTTGCTAGAAATTCCTTTTGGGAATATGCCATGCAGGAGGAGTAAAAATCCCTCCTTGAGAACCATACTTAGGATATAGTTTCCCTTCCTTCAGGAAGGAAAATTTCCAGGTGCAGATGGGTCTACAAGACCAAGAGCACAATGGATGGATAGGTTAGTAGATACAAATCCAAGCTATTTTCCAAAGGCTTTTAGCAAGTGCACGACATTGACTATGATGAGACCTTCTCTCTAGTAGTGAATATGGATTCCATATGCTTGACACTTGCCATTACGGAAGCCAAGGGATGGGAAGTCTATCAGATGGACATGAAGAATACATTTCTTCATGGTGATCTCTCTGAGGAGATCTGTATGGACAAACCCAAGGATTTGTGTAGGATTCATCGTTGGTCTATCGACTGAAGAAGTCTCTTTATGACCTCAATCAGGCCCCGATGGCATGGTATGCCAAGATGGACTCTTATTTTTTGTCATAGAACTTTGTACGTTGTAATTCAGACCTGGATGTTTTCATTCTCGAGATGGTTGATTCATTTCTACTCCTAGTTTTGTATGTTGATGATTTTCTAATCACAAGTAGCTCGACTTCAATGATTTTTGCAGTCAATAGGATTTTGCATGATAGGTTATTGATGATGGACATGGGTCCGCTACATTTCTTCCTTGGACTCGAGGTCAATGAGGATGCATCAGGAATCAAGTATGCATGATATCTCCTTGAGATATTTCACATGACAGACTGCAAGTATTCCCCAACTTCTTTCCTATCATGAGTCATAATTGTGGTTGGTGGGGACACTCCACTGGTGGACACCACATTGTATAGACAACTAGTGGGGAGCTTGTTCTATCTCAAACACTTCATACCAGACCTCTCCTATGGAGTTGGAAAGGTCTCCAAGTTCATGCAGGAGTCACATGAGCTACATTCAAAGGCTACAAAGTGTATCCTTTGATACATACAAGGAAACATCACCTTCAAGATTCACTATGCAATAGACTCTACATTGGAACTCATCGAGTTCATTGATTCTAACAGTGTTGGTGATAGCATTGATCGCAAGTCCACATCTGGTTACTCACTCAATTTTGGTTCCAAGCCCATTTGTTGGTCAAGCAAGAAGCATGCTTCTATTTCTCTATGTTTAGTCGAGGCAGAGTACAGAGGGGTAGTTAACATAACCATTCAAGCTATGTGTGCTACAACATTTTCTCATTGAGTTGGGCATTCAGTTTCATTGGTTGATCATCATCTAGTGTGACAACCAAAGAAATCTGAAGTTTTGTAGAGATCCAATTCAAAGGCAACTAACAAAGCACATCGAGATCCACATGCACTACATCTAGGACTTAGTACACGAGGGAATCATCGACTTGCAATTTTATCCTTCAATAGAATAGACTACAGACATCTTCACCAAGACCTTCACAGAGAAGAAGTTCCATTCTCTACGCAGTTGTCTTGGAGTGAAGGACACAGTTGCCTAGCAACTGTCAGTTCTTTTTTCACATACATTGTACTTTGAGGGGTGAGTTTTCCCATGAGGTTTTCCCTCTTTCCTCATTTATTTCATTGTATATTTTGTATTTGGGAACCTAACATGGCCTCATTGTCGAGACCCATTGTTTATTTTCACCATAGTGATGTTCATGGGGGGCGTTGGAGTACTTCATACACACCTAGGATTTCTTTCCCTGGGTTTTTCTCTATGTTTATTAGTCATTATTCAATATCCTATATTTTAGGGAGAATATTGTTTTTCCTACATTCTAGGAGAATATTCTCTTCAGTTCACACTTCAGTTTGATCAGTTGAGTGGATTCTAGATGTCACATTGGGATAATCACCATCTAATTCACATTTTCCTTGGGATTATCACTAGACTATCACATTTTTCATGATTCCCTAATCTCCTCCTCACTTCAGTCTGTTTTATTCAGTGAACTGAAGATTGAGAGACTAGTTAACTGAGAGTAGGTGGAAGTTTACTCCTGTAACCGTCGGTGTGTGTCTAGATCACTCTAGACCACCACTATGGCACATTGGTTCTCCTCTAGTGCACATTAGTTGATTTATATAGATTATATCATGTGTAAATTATCATTCATTCATTTGGTTAATGAAAATTCTTTGTTCTCACTCTCTCGTTTCTCTCTTCTCTCATTTTTCGGAAAAATGTGTATTTCATTTGCTAGCTAGATCTTAGCTATGCAGGTTCATTCACATTTACATGGTATCAGAGTCGATGGATTGCTAGGAAAAAGACACACCAGATTCCTTTTTCAAGTACGAAAGATTGAAGACAGTGGGAAAAATGGAATTTCCAAAAGAATTCATTCTTACACCGTACAATTTCTTTGCATGGAAGCAAAATATGATAGTGCATCTTCAAAGCAGAGGATTATACACCATGAACATAGAGACTGAACCCACATCAGCCATAGAAAAATCCAAGTATCTGAATTGAATGGATGAAGCGTTTGGAACTATTTGCAGTCTCATTTCTCTTGAGATCCTCTTTCACACATCCTTCTGTAAAACCCCAAATGAGGCTTAGACCACCATGGAAGGGATTTTTGGAAAATAGTACGAGATGAGAAGACACATGCTCAGGGTGGAATAAACCACTTTGGATCGTAAAACATTCGACAATATCCATGATTTCTTTACCAAATATAAGGATTTGTTGTCGCAACTCAAGGTTTGTGGGGTTAATAAATCTAATGAGGAGAAACAAATGGTTCTTACCATTCTCTCCAAACTTGGTCTGTAATACTCAGTCGTTGTATCCACATTTCATTCATTCAAGCTCACCTCTGGAGCTACCTAGATCATGCCCTCTCCTGAGGCCTTTATCGAGTCTCTGATGCAAGAGCATACCAAGCTCATAAATATGGGAAAATCAAAGGCTCAAAGTCACAATCCCTTGCTATGCAAGATGGCAGTAGTCACCAAAATAAAAAATATAAACACAAATACAAATGGAGGAGACATGCAAATCCAAATAAGGAAGGGTACTCAAAACCCTTCAACAATTCCTCCAGATCCAAAGGTGGAAAGGGAAGAAAAGGGGAGAAATGCACTTACTTCCATAAAGGATTCCATCCAGAATCCACATATATGCAAAAATGGATAGATCAAATGGCCCAAATACTTCAACAAACAACCTTGGAGATCACATCCCTGAGGGTGCTAAGAAGAAGAAGCTAGAAGATCAAAACCTCAAGAAAGGTAATTCTAGCCATGCTTTGATTGCTATCAACACCTCTCCTAATGCTTGGATTGTAGATTCAGAAGCATCACACCACATGGCAGCCAGAAAATAAGTCTACTCTTAATTAGATGCATGCAAAGGTACTCCTATTATGATGGGGACAACTCTCAAGTTGAGGTCACCAGAAAAGGAAGAATTGAACTCACAAATGGAAGCTTCGAGAATGTACTACACATTCCCAAACTTTTTTTCAATCGTCTCTCCATGTATTAGATAAAAAACTCTGGCACCGGAAAGGGATTTGTATTCACACCTGATTCTATGAATATCTATGACATGCAAACCAATTCCAAGGTTGTTATCAGAGAGGTAAATCATCAATACAGACTCTACACATTTTCTGAATTTATTGAACCAGATTTTGCATTACTGCTTACCCATGTTGATGAAAGCAGTAGGATATGGCACTTAAGGTTCAAGCATTTAAATTTCAGATATATGCAATAACTTAGAAGGCATGGAATGGTTGATGGTCTACCTAACATCCACTTCTCTAAAGGAAATTGTGAGGGATGTGTTCTTCGAAAACACCCTCAAGAGAAATTTGACAAAGGAAAGACTCAGAAGGCCTAATTTCCTTTAGATATGATCCATAGTGATCTAAAGGGACCTTTTCCTCATCAATCAATCAATAAATCAAGGTACGTGCTCATTTTTGTTAATGATTTCTCATGCTTCACATGGACTTTCTTTCTCAGGAAAAAATCAGAGGTCTTTCAACACCTCAAAGATTTCAAAGCCCTTGTTGAAACACGGTCAGGAAAGAAGATTAAATCCCTCCAAACAGATAATGGGGGGGGATTATTTCAACCATGAGATACATAATCTTTGTCTTGAGGTCAGGATTCAGTTGCAGCACATGGTTCCCTATACTCCACAACAAAACGGATTTGCTGAGCAGAAAATAAGATCTCTAAAAGAGATGGCATCTTGCATGCTACATGCAAAGTCACTTCCAAAGAGATTATGGGATGAAGTACTTAATTGTGCAACCTATATCGAAAACATATCTCCCCATAGATCTGTCAAGGATAAGAACCCCTACGAGGCTTGGAGAGGCCTCAAACCGGAAGTGACCCAATTTCATATATTTGGTTCTCGTCCATGAGCTAGGATTCTTTCTGAGAAGAGGAAGGCACTTGATCCATAGAGAACAAAGTGTATCTTTGCTTGATACCCCAATGGTATGAAGGGATACAGACTCATTGATATCTCCTCAGACCAACTCATCATTGAGCATAGTGTCCAATTCGAGGAAAATATCTCGCATGTACCTCAACAGCCGCATGCAGACACTTTTGTTTTCCAACCTATCAGAGATTATGAGCATGCACATGCCGACTCTTCTTCAGAGGATTCAGATGATTCAGATACTGAGTCAGTATAGTCAGATGCAGATCTAGAGCAAGGGCCCAAGTGGGCCAAGACTACTCTTGAGGATGCAAGAGATCTTGTTGGGGATCCAGTTGATACTAGGTGGACTCGCTCTGATTTAGGATCTAGACTTGGGAATTGGTTCCCCTTCCTTCAGGAAGGAAACTTGTCAGGTGCAGATGGTTCTATAGGACCAAGAGCGCAACGGATGGACAAGTTAGCACATACAAAACCAATCTATTTTCTAAAGGTTTTCAGCAGGTGCATGCCAATGACTATGATGAGACCTTCGCTCCAGTAGCGAAGATGGATTCCATACGTTTGGCACTTGACATTGCGGTAGCCAAGGGATGGGAATTCCATCAGATGGACATGAAGAATGCATTTCTTCACGACGATCTCTCTGACGAGATATATATGGAGAAACCCTAGGGATTTGTGCAGGATTCATCTTTGGTCTGTCAACTCAAGAATTCTCTTTATGGCCTCAATCAGGCCCCGAGGGCATGGTATGCCAAGATGGACTCCTATCTGCTATCACATAACTTTGTACATTGTAAGTCAGACCTGAATGTTTACATGCTCAGGAAGACTAATTCACTTCTACTCCTAGTTCTATATGTTGATGATTTGTTGATAACAGGTAGCTCGACTTCAGCGATTGTTGTTGTCAAGAGGATTATGCATGCCAGGTTCTTGATGATGAACATGAGTCCACTACATTTATTCCTTGGACTCGAGATCATTCAGGATGCCTCATGCATCAAACTATCTCAGGCCAAGTATGCACGAGATCTCCTTGAGAGATTTCACATGACAGATTGCAAGTCTTCCCTGAATCCTTTCCTATCAAGAGTCAGACTTGTGGATGGTGGGGACACTCCACTAGTGTACAACACACGGTATAGACAACTAGTGGGAAGCTTATTGTATCTCACACACTCCATACCAGACCTCTCCTATACAATTGGAGAAGTCTCCAGGTTCATGCAGGAGCCACATGAGCTACATTGGAAGTTTGCAAAGTGTATCCTTCGATACGTATAGGGCACCATCACCTTCAGGATTCACTATACAACAGACTCTACATTGGACCTCATCGGGTTCATTGATTTTGACTCAGCTGGAGATAACATTGATTGCAATTCCACATTTGGTTACTCACTTAGTCTGGGTTCTAGACCCATCTGTTGGTCAAGTAAGAAGCAAGTTGTTATTTCTTTATCTCCAACTGAGGCAGAGTACATAGGGGTAGTTAACATAACCATTCAGGCTATGTGGCTACAACATTTTCTCACTGAGTTGGGCATTCACTTTCACTGGCTAATCGTCATTTGGTGTGACAACCAAAACACTCTGAAGTTCTACAGAGATTCAGTTCAGAGGAAGCGAACGAAGCACATCAAGATCCACATATACTACATGCGGGACTTAGTACATGAGGGGATCATCGACCTACAATTATTTCCTTCAGTAAAACAGATTGCAGACATCTTCACCAATACCTTCACAGAGCAAAAGTTTCATTCTCTGTGCAATTGTCTTAGAGTGAAGGACAATGTTTCCTATCAATTGTCGATTCTTTTTTTACATACATTGTACTTTGAAGGGGGGTTTCCCATGAGGTTTTCCCTCTTTCCTTGTTTATTTCATTGTATATTTTGTATTTAGGTACCTAACATGGCCTTGTTTCCAGGACCCATTCTTTATTTTCACCATATTGATGTTTACGAGGGGTGTTGGAGTACTTCACACACACCTAGGATTTCTTTTTCCTAAGGTTTTCCCTATGTTTATTAGTCATTATTCAGTCTCCTATAGTTTAGGGAGAATATTCCTTTTCCTACATTCTAGAAGAATATTCTCTTCAGTTCACACTTCAATTTGATGAGTTGAGTGGAGTCTAGATGCCACATTGGGGTCATCACCATGCAGCATTGGGATCATCACCAGCTAATGTGCATTATGGATTATCACTATTCTATTGCATTACTCATGATTCTCTGATCTCCTCCTCACTTCACTCTGTTTCAGTTAGTTAACTGAAGACTTAGAGACTAGTTAACTGAGACTAGGTGGTAGTTTAATCTCGTAACTGTAGATGTGTGTCCAGATCACTCTAGACCACCACTATGGTGCATTGGCTCTCCTCTAATGCGCATTAGTTGAGTTATATAGAGTATATCATATGTAAATTATCATTCATTCATATGGTTAATGATTTTTTTTTGTTTTCACTCTCTTATTTCTCTCTTCTCTCATTTTTCTACAAACTGTATATGTCATTTGCTAACTAAATCTTATCTATACAGATTCATTAACATTTATAGTTAACATGTATGACATAGAGAAAAACATAAAAAAAAATGAAAATCATTCAAACTATTAGTGAAGAAGAGTGTCACAGTTTTAAGAAAATGTTGCAAATAGAAAAGGTGGATCAAGAGGTTATTAACATGACTTTAAACTTTGATGCTATTTATTGAAATGTTTAATTATATAATAGTCACACTTTCAAAAATGTAGATGTGGAAGATTGTAAGTGGTGTACCAGAAGAAAAAAAAGAAAGTGAGAAGAACATAATAACGGATGGAATCAGTCCTTAATTCCTTCATAGAAGTTACGAAAGTTATTGAAAGGGCCAGACATTTTTAAAATATATGAGGGAATTAATAAAAAGAATGTATAAACATGGTTTTTATTTATAATATAAAAATCAATGCAAGTAATACAAGAACATGATTATGTCCCCGAGGTGTAGGACAGTTGGTGATGGAGTGTGTTGTTAAGCCACTCCGTGATGTTAAAGTCATCGGTTCGAAACCTGCGGGGACAAAAAATCCAACCATGTTAAGGGTTGGTGTGGCTCAGGCCGGGTGCGATCCCCGGGTGATTTTGACAGCTTAGATGCTCCTGAGTCGCGGTTTCTCAAGCCACAGGTTAATCGCGTACCCAACAGATTCCTCACAAATTAACAAACAAAAAAAAATACAAGAACATGATTATTAGACATTTGCAACATATTTATCCAAAAAAAATTCAAAAAGAATTGGTAAATGAAACCTGGCAATTGATTTTGTTTAATACATGATGAATTTTCATAGAAAATTAATGTAAAGCACTTAAATTTGTCGGGGAGAGTTACTTAAATGTGTACTTGCAATTTCTTTTAATGTACCTATTATATTTATCCCATGTATTAATATTAATTCAACCAAATGATAATTTTAATAACATGAGTTATATTTGAAAAAATTAAATAATTAAATATCAAAAACAAAATAATATACAAAATATGTCATTAATATAGTTAAGAAAATATATAAAAAAATTTAAAAAAATGTGTAAAAAAATTAACCAACCAACATCAAAAGTAAGTATATATATATATATATATATATATATATATATATATATATATATATAAATTATTATTATGTAAAACTCTAATAGCTCATGCAACAATCAATCAATCATAGCCTCTCTCACTATCCATTTTCATTGTGATTCCTATGGAAATAATGTAGAGGTGGAGGTATAAGTCAATAGTAATGATATTGGTACATGGAGGGGAAATACAATTTAAACTCTAATTTGTGTTTTGGAGGAATGTTAAGCAACTCCGCTCACTTATATGGATTAGCTCATGAATGCAAAACATTCACCACATAGCTCTTTATTATGATTTGTGAATATATTTTTTATTTCTTTGATGGATTTGTTTTCTATGTAAAATTTTAGTTACTAAGTGACTTTTGACTTCTGTTTTTTTTTTAATAAATAAATTAAATTTAAATTTCATTCAACTACAGAAATCAATATTTCTTAACATGCAACCATTATATATATAATTGGAAATAAACAATAGAAGTATTAAACACAATATACATAATATGTTCTTCAAAATTAGTTTATCATTAAATACTTCAAACTTACAAGGACACCTCAAAAATGAGGTTTTATGTTGTTAATGAAGAAAAATGCAAAACAGATCTGAGAAGCCTGCTAAATTGATTTGTCCATATGACTATACAACATGTATGTATGACCGTATGGATCTGTAAAGAATTGTTCGTATGACTATATAAAATCATTGATGTGCCTCTATTATTCAACCTACAATCAATGCATATTGATCCTCTCACTGGTACACTCATTTCTCTCCTCCTTGGCCTCTTTCTTCACCTTCAAACGAAATTGTCTTCATGAAGAATGAATGTGTCTTTACCCTCTACCTTGACTTTCCTTTCTACTTTAGCTGAAAATCTAATCTACCAAAACCTTAATCTCTCGGTGAGATCAATGGTTGAGATTAGTCTAAATCACTAATGCATTACAAATTCACTTTATTAGACTCAACAAGTAATTAAAATACTTTCACTTTATAAATAAAGTGAATTAAAAAATATATTTGACTTGGACGACTTCATGCATGTTTGAAACAAATCATGTGTGGAAGTTCTTGTCCGAGCTAGAAACATCAACACTCCCTCTTAGTGAGGAAGGAATTCTATGTCAATCCAAGCTTTTCCTCGAATGCTTCAAACTTCTCTTTTTCTAAGGGCTTGGTCAAAATATCTATAACCTGTTGATCTATGGGTACATATTGGAGCTTCACTACTCCTTTCTTAATCATGTCTCGAATTGAGTGATACTTGAACTCTATGTGCTTGGACCTATCATGAAATATTATATTCTCAAAGAGTTTTATACAACTCTAATTATCATAGTAAATGATTGTGGGATCCAACTCTTGATCAAATAATCCTGCTAGTAACTTGTGAAGATGGATGACTTCACAACTAGTATTACTAGTTTCCATATAATCTACCTCTACTGAGCTAAGTTGCATTGAAGTCTGCTTCTTGTTGAACCATGATATCATCATTGATCCCAAGCTAAGGCAACACCTTGAGGAGTTATTCATGTTTCCTACACTGCCTTACCAATCTAAGTCTGTGTACCCCTGCAACTCCACCTCACCATATCCAATACATCTCATCCCATACTCCACTCTGCCTCTCAAGTATATGAGCATATGTTTTTCTACTACCCGATGCTCCTACATCAACTCCACCATGAATTGGTTCAAGGTGTTCACTGCAAAACATTATCTATCTTAGTGTTGACCAAATACATCAAGGAACCTATTATTTTCTTGTAGAACGTGGGATCCACCATATATGAATATGAAGTAGTGACATTCTTCATATTAGTGATCATAGGAATGGTCATGGGTCTCCAGTCCTGCATTCAAAATCTCTTCAAGATCTCAACTGCATACTTACCCTGCCCAAGAAAAATCTCCCTTGGTATCTTCCAAACCTCCAACCCAAAGAAGCAATGCATCATCCCAATGTACTTCATCTCAAACTCAATTGTCATATCTACCTTGCATCCTATAATGAGCTTCTTTGATCCTACAAGGAATAGTTAATCTACATGCAACACCAAAATGAGTAGATCAACCTCAACAAATATGAAATATAAGTTGAGATCTACTTCACTTTTGGTGAAGCTCGTACTCTGCAGGTATCCATCGATCCTGGAATACCATGCTCTCAGTGCCTATTTGAGTCCATAAAAGGCCTTTTCCATCCTGCAAACATGGGAATCCTTCCCATTGATCTCAAAGCCCCGAGGCTTCTCTATGTACACTTCTTCCTCAACTATCCCATTGAGGAAAGTTGTCTTTACATCCATCTAATGTATCCTCCATCCCATAATGGAGACTAAGGACATCACTACTCTAATGGAAATGTACTTGGTGACTCAAGCAAAAGTCTCCCTATAGTCCACTCCCTCCTTCTGGGAGAACCCTCTCGCCACAAACCTCACTTTGTACTTATTGATACTACCATATGTAGCATACTTGATCTTGTAGAGCCACCTGGAACTCACCATTAACATCCCCTCTGATCTTGGCACAATATCCCCTACATCATTCTTCATGATGAAGGTATACTCCTCTACTATGACATCCCACCATACATGTTGGTTTGCTACCTCCTAATAACTGGAAGGCTTAGAATCTATGATGTTGCTCATTAATTCCATGTAGTTTGGAAATTTCTTCGGAGGTATGCTCTCCCTGAATGTGCTCCTAGGAGCCTCAATGTACTTTGAAGCATCCCTCAATGTTTGAGTGAACCATCGAGGTATCCTAAAAGAATTAGAAGAATCCAATGGATCCTCCTCCTCACATGAAGGTTGTTACCCTGAACTAGAAGCCGAAGGTGACCTAGGCTCATCCTTTGGAGCTTCATGCTCCTTGTCCTCTATCCCTAGAATAGGCTCATGAGACTTCCTAGAAGCAAGTTCCTCCTTGAAATTTACATCCATGCTTATGAATGTCTTCCTTTGATATAGAATGAAGACCCTATAGGCCTTTGAAGTCTCACTGTAACCCACAAAAAAACCCTTCCTACTTGAGGGATCAAACTTGGTATTCTTCTCTATAGGTACATGAATATAAACTGGATGACCAAAAATGTGAAAACGACTAACCTCTAGTTTCACACTAGTGAATTCCTCCTCTTGTGTATTTTCCTCCAAGATCATATGTGAACACATGTTTTGGATGTAGACTGTTGTGTTTCATTCTTTTTCCCAAAGAAACATCAGCAAGTCCTAATCATGAATCATGGCCTTAGCAGCCCCTATGATGGATCAATTCTTCCACTCTGCAACTCCATTTTGTTGTGGGTTGTATGAAATAGTTAAATCCATCTTGATCCTTACCTCCTTGCAGAAACCCTCAAATTCCTTGGAGGTATAATCACCACCATTGTTTAATCTCAAAACCTTGATCTTCTTCCTTGTATGGTTCTCAACAAGAAATTTGAACTCCTGAAACCCGCTAAAGACTTCATCCTTGGTATTTAGGAAGTAGATCCAAGTTTTGCGAGAGAAGTCATTAATGAAAGAAACATAGTACATGCTTCCCATGATTGATGATACCAACATCGATCCATAAACATTCGAATGCACTGAATCTAGGATATCCTTAGACTTGTGCTCACGGATTGGGAGAGCAGCCTTGAAGGGATTTCCAAGCGTCCAATCTCTGCATACACCTTGTTGCTCAATACTGAAATCTGGAAGGCCTATGACTATCTCCCTTAGAACATGAAATGCCTTGTGATTCAAGTTCCCCATCGTCTTATGCCACAACTCACACAATTTGTTTGTGTTATGAACTAGGGCTCAAATAGGTTCACCCTACAACCTGCATAAATTTCCTTCCCTAACTTGTTGGTTCTTGAACTCTACTACAAATCCATTATCTTCCATAACTGGAACTAAAAGAAAATGATTCCTAAGACTTGGAACAAACAACACATTGTCAAATTCTAAGGAGTTACCTGACTGGAGTCAGAAAGGAATGGTACCAACTCTTATTGATGGATACTTGGAATCATCACCAAGCTCGACTTGAACTCCTAAGACATGATATGTTAGACTCAAAAATAGTTCCCAAGTTGATGTCATATTCCTTGATTCTCCATTATCCACATACCATGCATTCTTCAGAACTGTGCTGAAAGAGAGGAAATATACCACCGAGAAATCCTTCTCAAACCTGAGGGTAAACTCGTTCATCTGAGTTTCAGTCGAGGATACTACCTGGTGTTGTTGCTTCCCTTTCCCCTTCTTCTTCTCCAAACATTGTGATGTGTAATGGTCATTCTTATGACATATGAATCACTTGATTTTACCCAAGTCCTTATTCCCTAGCTGTGAGGATGGATCCTCACTCTTTCCCATACCCTTCTTGGTTCCTTTACCTCTTCCTTCTTCGGTTGACCAATTAGGGAATGGTCACTATCACCTCCCTGTCTGCTACCCTTTGACTCCATCTGAGTTTCCTCACAGATACAGTCATCTCACATTCTTTCCCAAGAGGGAAGGTTTTTTCAAGCACAAACTCCCTTGAAAAATGTTTCCCATTGAGGTGAGAACACATTCAGTGCCTTATTTACTCGCTCTTTTTCTTCAACCTTCTCCCTAACTACTACAAGATGGTCACGAATCTATTTGACCTTCTTCAGGTAATTGGTGACGATGTTTGATTTGGTCATCTCAACAAATCTTAGTTTATTGTGCAATATCATCTTCCTGTTAATGTTCTCTCTCTAATAAATGCCAATTAGGGCATCAAACATCTCCTTCATTGTCATCTTCCTGGTTATGTGAGGGATCAGGTGATCCTTTATAGCATCCATGATTATCCTCTTGGATTTTACTTTCTTTTACTTGTGAGTTACCAAATCATATAGATATTTCGGCGTAGAAACTACATCATTGACGATATCCCAAACTTCATTATCTTCTTATAGAAGAGTCACCTTGAATTTCCATGATAGGAAATTTGAGGCACCATCCAATCTATCCTTGAACTTGAGGCTAGATGATGTCATTCTTGATCTGCAAACAAAACTCCTACTCTTCGTATCTTATGAATCAGAGTAGCTCTGATACCATGTAATTTTTTAGGCACGAGGTGATTGTTGTCCTATGTTTCTCTTAAATAAATAAATCAGATTTGAACTTTATTCAACCACATAAATCAATATTTCTTAAGATGCAACAATCACACATATCAAGTGTTCCACGTCCTGAGGGAGCTGAATAGAGAAGCGGATGAGGAGGCAAATAGAGGCGCAAATCTAGAACAAGGACGCATGTGTGCAAACGGCTAGCTAACCGCGGTGGATCTACCTTGACCAGCCTCAATCTAAATGGAAGCATGCAAATTGCAAAGAAAGGGACAAGACCAAATCCAGTGCTGGAACATATGTTGAAACAGTGCTGGAACATATGCTGAAACAGGTTGTAACATATGTTGAAACACAGTGCTGGAACATATGCTGAAACAGGGCTAGAACATATGTTGAAACACAGTGCTGTAACATATGTTGAAACACAGTGCTGTAACATATGTTGAATCACAATGTTGGAACATATGTTGAAACACAGTGCTGGAACATATGTTGAAACAATGCTGGAACATATGCTGAAACAGTGATGTAACATATGTTGAAACACAGTGCTAGAACATATGTTGAAACAGTGCTGGAACGTATGCTGAAACACCGCTGTAACAAATGTTGAAACAGTGCTGAGACATATGCTGAAACAGTGCTGAGACTTAAGCTTAAACAGTGACTGGAGTTTCGGCATTTAAATTTAATCCAGTTCTATTAGAAGACGTACAGGAACTAGTTCAGTTCACAAGTCTATAGCTATAGAAGTAGAATGGTTCAGAAAGATAGGCCCGAAGAAATTCGAGGCCATTTTGTAATCGGATCTGTGGCTAGTCCACCCCATTAATATAATCTATAACCGTTTCTGTCAAAAAAAAAAAACAATCACACATATAGCTGGAAATAAAAAATCGAAGCATAAAACACAATACACAAAATATATACTTCAAAATTAGTTTATCATTAAGTACTCCAAACTTACAAGGACACCTCAAAAATGAGGTTTTTTGCTTGCTAATAAAGAAAACGGCAAAATAGATCTGAGAAACTTATTGAACTACCACATCCATACTACTATATGGCATGTACGTACGACTGTACAGATCCATACAATTGTACATAATCACTACTACACCTTTGTTCTTCAACCTACAATCACTATAGATTGATCCTCTCATTGCTACATTGCTTTCTCTCTTCCTCGACCTCTTTCTTCACCTTTGGACGAAATTGTCTTCATGAAGAATGAACGTGTCTTTATCTTCCTTCTTGACTCGCCTTTATACTTTAGTTGAAACCCTAATCTACCAAATCTATAATCTCTCGGTGAGATCAACAATTGATATTAGTCTAAATCACTAATGCATTAAAAATCCACTTTATTAGACCCAACAACTAATTAAAAGACTTTCACTTTATAAATAAAATGAATTACAAAATAGATTTGACTTGGATGACTTCATGCATGTTTGACACAATTTTTTTGTGTATAAGTCCTTGTTCAAGCTACAAACATCAACAAAATATGTACCTAAACACTCATTTTCGATTTTGTTGATGTTGCAAGGAAGACTAAAAAAAACATACTCAAAACCTAAAACAAGACAACAAGGCAAGTTCATCTCAAAATTTAAATACACATGTTTTTCATACTAATTGTTTACATAATATTTGTTCTAGTTTATATATAATTATATATTATAATTATAAATTACAATCAACCATGCACATTTCCTAGTTTATTAGTGCCCAGAAAAGCCATTGGAATGTTTGTTTGATATTAGACTAGATATAGTTTTTGAGTGTATGTAATTGTAGTACCAAAAGATGCTTGAGAAGATTGTGAATATATGTTATTTTGAATCTCATGCTCGATACTTAGTGAAACAAGTAATTGATTATATCTAAACCTTGTTGTAATGTATAAACACAAAAGTTCTAGTGGATCCATCTGAAGCTTTGACAAGTGCCAATATGACACATGGTTCATGACACATGCCTCTCAAACCTATAGATATACAAATATCCACAATTAGATATATTCTATTGTACATGATATTTAACCTTAATTTCTATGTTCATGGGATATTGGAGAGAGAGAATGGCATTTATCAATCGAATATTTGAAACTAATAAAAAATGTACTTTGTAAGGGATAAATCAATGAGAATCTTTAAAATTGGTTTTAGAAATGAAAGCATCTCAAGCAATGAGATTATCTCATGTGATGAATGAGACAACTATTTGAGCATTTTGTGAATAATTAAATGTTAAAATATTCATATTTTGAAATGTTCGTTGAAGCACATATTGTACGTTTCAAAAACTATTGTTTTTGTTTTTTTAATATTTTTCCATTTTGTATGATGGGGTGATCAATATTGCAATGATTATGTTATTAATTAATTGTTATTAATTAATAAGATGAGTTTTATATTCTATTGTGGTATTTTGTAGCATATTTTGTTGTTGGTTTAGTGTATTCATGATTAACATATTATAATGGTTAAATAGTTTGATGTTATGTGTGATATTTAGTGTATTTATTTAAATAAATAATACATTTCTAAATTATTGATTAAATCAAAACATCATAATAGTGACATTTCATTTAAACAAGGACGAATAATGGTCTTGAAATATTCATGAGAGAGTATATATACACATAAATATCATTGTGTTGAACAGGTTGGAGTTTGTATTGTAACAAGTATAGCTTGTGGATTGATTCCTTCCATGAGGAGTAATTTATGGTGTTGCCCTATCTTGATGGTATTTTCTATATTTTTATGTTGAATGATTGGGTTAATTCATTTTTTATTCTTTAGTACATCTATAATCCACAAGAGATCATTAACATTACTCCTTCTCCCAATCATGTAGTGCCAAAATGTGTTTGGTTGCTTTAATATACGAGCGATCTATGATCTTGTTTGCTTCTATGAAAGTGGTCCCCATCTAAAGTTGTTAAGCCTCCATTTTCTCATTTAAGGTAGCTAGGTTGGAACAAAGAGACGCCATCTCCTTCAAACACCTAGTCATTAATTGTTGGATTACCCTAACATCACCTAGAATTATCAAAAAACATGCACACTATCCATACAGGAGTTTTGAAAACAGGAGGAAGAGAAATTCAACAAGAAAAGGAATCAAAGCTCTTGTAGAAACATATATGAATCAAATGACAATGATGGGGGAGAAAGCGTCTGGATACAATTATTTCTATGAGCTTTGAGGTCAAGGTAAATACAAGGCACGTGAGACAAGGGGGGATCTAGAAAAAATCCATAAGAACCAAAATGAGAGATGCAAGTAAGTGGTGTGCCTTTGTCCTCACAGACTCCTCTTTGGATAGGACCTAACTTAGTTTGTGAAATTATCATTATTGACAATGCCTTTATCGATATTGAGGGATTGAGGTGATTCCTTACAAGGATCACATCTCATTTTCCACCTGGGTATGTCATCTAGGAAGTTCCTTTTGCAAACCTCTTCTATAATAGCTATAGAAATCTGGTGACAAATTTGATATTTTAATGCCTCTCTATTTCCCAAGTCTCATAGGGGTCTAGTTGATCTCCAATGTGATGTTGTACTAGGGGAACGAGGTGACGATATATCGTTTGAGCATAGTGAAGGTAAAAAAAAAACAATTTACTATCTTTCATCATCATTAACTTATTTTCCACAAATTTGTTAAGGCTTTGCTTGACTTGGTAATGTTGGGCTTCCTTGTTAATTGCTTACTAAGAAGGAGATAATTAAGAGTGGTTCGAACTAAATCATGGAAGGATGCGCTCATCCTACATGAAGAGTTTGAATGATAATTGTGGAGTCCCTATTGTATACAACCTTTTCCATGTTGAGAGTTCTCATAAATCTCATTCCTTGATAGGCCATATGGGCTTCCACCTGTTATTAGTAGTATTTCCAATTCCTTGTAGGGTACTTAGTGTTTGTTGTCCTTCATGGTCGAAAATGATCCCCCTCCCTAGAGCCTACCTTTCCAAGAAGTCTAACCTACCAATGCATCTTTACTCTTATAAGCATTGTTCATTTTTATTGATATAGATATCAACTAAGGGTGGGAGAGAAAGGGCACTCTTGCTTAACGTTGATATTACAATTAATGTCCATTGACAATTCATTATTACATTTCAAATTAACAATAACCTTTTCTTAGACAAGGCCAAGAAGCTCAAGAGGGATACATATGTCTTCAAATATTTTCCATAACTTGAAGCTATTCACAATGTTGAAGGCTTTCCTAAAATCAATACAACAATCAATATTTGACTCTTATGCTTGTTTTGGCATAGGCTTGAGATTAGTTTATCCCTTTTTATTGTGGCATAAACTAATCTCAAACCTATGTCAAAACAAGCATAAACTAATCCAATTACATAAAATAATTCCAAAAACTCTCCTAAAAAATCCATCTCCCCATATTTATTTATGTTTATTAATAAAAAAGATAAACTAATCTCAAGCCTATCCCAAAACAACCATAAACTAATCCAATTACTTAAAATAATTCCAAAAACTCACCAAAACTTATAATGAGGTGAAGCATGGATGTAAAGCAATTTCACTCGCATAGTATTTTCCTCAAGCACGTTCTTACTAAAAAAGAATAAAGACAAACTAAAAAGATGAGCAAATGTATCTCGAAATGAGGATGTACCTAATGCTACCAATCAACAAATTACTGATTTAAAAGGTCTAACATTGTTTGTCCAAAAATATTGAAAGAGGAAACTTATTTTCCTTTTAAAGATAGAGAAGAAAACATGAATATAGAGTTTTCCTATACCTTTTGTTAAAGATCACATAAAATTTAAATAAGAAAAAAAAATACATGATTAAAAATAATTTTAAAAATAATAGAAATAAATTTTGTTAAAGATCACATAAAATTTAAATAAAAAAAGAAAAAATACATGATTAAAAATTATTTTTAAAATAATATAAATGAAAGAATATTATTTATGTAGTTTTAAGTTACAAGTACAATGTATATCTAACAAATATAATTTTCATTTAATATTAAATAAAAATGATCTTGAAAAAAAAAGCAACTATAATAACTTTATCAAACAATAATAAAATGTTAAATATAAAAACAACATATTAAACACATAAATTAATAATAAAATGTTGAACAAGTGTTTCCTCTAAAAGGGAAACCTTCAAATCAAGAGTAGAGGAGGGTATGTATATCTCCGACCAGTGATCAAAATTGAGGTCTTCATTGCTTTTTAAGGGTTTTCTAGCCTTTCATAGAAGAGTTTAATATGATTTCTCATGCAAATGAAAATTAAAATACAAAATCACTTGTCAAATTTGAAATAAAAATTGTTTCATATTTTTTCAATTGAAATGAAGGAAAAATTTATTAATATGTTCCACTTTTCATTGTTGTTTTTATGGGTTGGAAAATTTGTCTAATATGTTCTACCTTTTATTTTTTTATTGTTTTTAAAAGTTTTTTTTATTATTCTTTTTCAGTTATATATAAGTAATAAAATAAATTTCCTTAATATATTTTACTTTTCATTTTTTATTGGTTTTATAAGTGTTTTTTTTATTAATTGGTTTCCCCTATATCTTATCAATAAAATAATTTTTTCTTAATATGTTTTACTTTTTATTATTTTATTATTTTTATAAGATTTTTTCTTTTATTAATCATTTTCCCTATATTTTAGCAATAAAAAAAAGAATGTTAACATTTTTCCCCATGCCAAGTTAGTTTAAAGAAAGAATTGTTATGTTTTTTATACAATACAATTCTTATTTTATGGAGCTCATGCATGCATATATATTCTATTTATTGAAGCCACAGAGATTGATGATCAAATGGTGTATTCTCTTGCTATCTAGATTTATGAACAAAACTTCTTGCTATTTGTTGACTTGCTCATAACTATTGGTATCTTCTTGTCATCTTGTGAAAGTATCATCTTCTGCATTGCAAGCCTTCATGATACCTACTACCAAATGCCCATCTTATTAATTGGGATTCAACACGTTTCTTCTTTTGCACAAAAAGAGCCCCAAGTTTCTTCTCCAATAGTAATGGGCCATGTTTTTTGTGTAACTGTATTAATAATTTAACTTATCAATTTATTTCTAATATTTGTAGCCTGTACATATCAATTATTGGTACCTAATGCTCTCCCATGATTTTATTTGAAGGAACCATTTTTTTTCATGAGTTTTAAGCATATATTTGATCTCAAATTTGAAATTGTAATTTCATCTAATTTGAAATTGTAATAAAATTCAGTTTTGCCAATTTCAAATTGCAATTTAATTTTTTTGAAAATTTCAATATCTTTCAAATCATATGTAATTTCAAAGAATTTGAAATTGTAATTCTAGCTAATTAAAATTCAGTTTTGCTAATTTCAAATTGCAATTTTTTTTTTTTTGAAAATTTTAATATCTTTCAAATCATAACATTTCAAATTAAATAATAAAATCATGAATATTTGGAATCTGCAATTTATCAACCAATAATAAAAGAGTTCATAATAAAGTTTTCAATATTTGAAAATCTTGAATGTACAGATTCCAATGATAAAGAAGTTTATAATGGTTTATAATAAATAAATTATAAAATAATCATTGTGAGTGAAATTTTATTTTTTTCTTATCAAAAGAATAATTTATTTTAAACTGTCCATTTTGAAAGGATACAATAAAGTTAGCCCTTCCAATTTGATCCCCGCCTCTGACAATGCTATCAATTAAATATATATTTTTAAGAAATTTTGAAAAAGCAGAATTAGAAATAGCACAATAAACTATTAATACTTGGCAGTAGTTTAAATATTCTACCTTTTGGCTCAATTTTTTTGTATGCTGACCTCCAGCCATGGCCGTTGGTATTTGTGCCTAATCCTCCTCCTCTGCCATAACTTTACAAACTCAGTAGTCAGAGAACACACTGTACACACTCAGTAAAGTCAGAGGAACACGCACTGTACACACTCAGTCACTTAAATCTGCGAATTTCTTGTTTTGGGTTTATTATTCGCTTTATTATTCTGTGCGACCTTCTCTGTTTACAACAAATTCATATTGCGTAGGTGGAGTTCCGAAAAGAGATTGCGTAATTCGTCCTACCGTTTAAGTTGTCCAATTCCCGAGAAATTCTGTGGAATTTGGTTACGTGAAATGTTGTTATTGGCCTAACAACATTTTTCATTTGTAATAATTTTTTATTTTGTTGTTGTTATTAGAAGACGATTTTGATTCAGATAATCATTCAGATCCTAGGATGAGAAGATCTTGGATTTGTTTTATAGTTTTTATTTTTTTCAGAGTACAAGTAAGAGATCTCCTTGGTATGAGATCCTTTTGTTTATGCGATAAAGGATTTCTTTTGGATTTGAACCTGTGACTTCTTAAGAAAAAACACATATTCTTAACCATTAGGCTCACTCAAGTTGTATAACGTATCACATACAATTTTCAGAATCTATGGAGGGAAAATGTCTCACATGCAACTTTCAAAAAGTGTGCAAGCAAAGTGTAACATCCCCAGCTCTCTGTTGGGCAATGCCACATTCAAAATTCGGAATTCTGATACCAATAAATTTACCAATATGTTCTACATATGAATAGAGTTAAGTAGAATACCAATAATAATTTATAAACACAATTATCTCATAGATTCAATAACAAAAGACCCATAATTATACACACAGTAAATAAAATAAGCACATGAAAGACACTTATCTCATGAAATAAACACCAATTGCATGCATACCTTCCATGTTCCTCCCAACCATAGACCAAACTGCTCATAATCTCAACAGTGGGTCACCCCCGAGCTAGGGATAAAATCTACTCGGGAAAAGGGAGTCATAAGCCAGTATAAGGTGCGATCATTCGTAGAATTGCTCAGTCCAAGGTGCCCAATTGTTGCAACTAGCCTACGGTCTCTCATTCCCCACATGTATGTCCCACCCTAGGAAGTGTGCCCATTCTCTGCTCAACAGTCTCTCGGTTGCCCCACTTCCCTTCCAGGGTTTTAGCAACATCTCGAACAGGAAGTCTCAAAGCCCTATAGCTATTTCCTAGCGCACCAGGGAACAATTCCGAGTAGTTTCTCACCCAGAGAAAACTACTCACAAGCCTGACAATCTGCTTCTTTGTAATATTCCAGATATAAAAAGTATGTGGAACATAAATAAATAGCTAGAAATGGAAGATGAACAACAATATAACCAGAACAACACCACAATAATACCAAAATGATACCATAATAACACTAGAAAGAGAACTTTGATTACTGAGAGCAATGTTCACTTGCCTCTTCGAGGGGGAAACCTCCAGTAGAGCGGAGCTCTATTACAATAATATCCAAGACAAAACTTCTCATACTCTCGACTCCTATTTATACTAAATATGTCTATCAAAAGAACAATCTAGAGGAAGATCCTTCTAGAAGTGAAAGCTTCTATTAGGTCTTCTTACATTCGACTTATTCTTCCTTATTGCTAGGCCTTATTAATATTGACCTTTATTACATGGAAATATATTATTCTACCTATGTGAGAGGTTAGGTCCCTAACATGTCCTCCCCTTAAAAACAACCTTGTCCTCAAGGCTTGAGATGAGGAAATTGTTGCAGAATAGTAACTGGTTCCCAAGTGGCATCTGTTGAAGTTGTATCTTTCCACTGGACTAACACTTCCTTGATGGTTCATTGACACAGACGACGCTCACACTAATCCAAAACTGCTTGTGGTTGTAGCCAAGTGGAGCCTTCTTCGTCTAACTTGAGAAGGTTGGTTTGAGTTTGACACTTAGTTCCAATCACCTTCTTTAAGTAGGAAACATGAAAAACGGGATGGAGCTTAGAATGACTGAGCAAAGCTAACTGATAGGCCACCTGTCCCACTCGCTTGAGAATGGTATACGGACCATAAAATTTTAGTGCCAGTTTCTAACAATGGTCAGCCTTGAGGTAATTTTGCTTGTAAGGTTGCAGTCGAAGAAACACCTGATCCCCTTCTGCAAATTGACGTTCAGAGCGACCTTTATCTGCTTGTTGTTTCATGCGATTCTGGGCCATGACCAAATTCTCTTTGAGGGTACGAAGAATAGCCTCTCGAACCGTAAGCGTTTGGTCAACTTCTTGGAACTTCAAGACACTTGGAAAATATGAGAGAACTGAAGGTGGATTTTGTCCATATACCACTTCAAAAGGAGTCATGCAAGTAGTTGCATGGTAAGAAGTGTTGTACCACCATTCATCCAACGGTAACCATTGAGCCCACTGATTTTTCCTTTTCGATGAAAAACACCTCAAATATGTTTCCAAACACTTGTTGACAACATCAGTTTGACCATCAATATGGGGATGATAAGTTATGCTAAGATGCAATTGGGTGCCCTGGAGCTTGAACATTTCTTGCCAAAAATTGTTGGTGAAAGTTGGGTCGCGATAAAAAATAATAGAATGCGGAATGCCATGAAGCTTGAAGACTTGATCCATGAAAAGTTGAGCCACAATGGATGTTATAAATGGGTGTTGAAGAACACATAAATGAGCATACTTGGAAAGACAATCAACTACCACCATGATGACTGATTTATTGCCCGATTTAGGTAAGCCTACAATAAAATCCATAGAGATATCCTACCAAATAACAGGTGGAATCGGAAGCGGTTGTAGTGTGCCAGGAGACTGTTTCACCCTTGTTGCGTTGACACACATCACATTCAACCACAAAGTTACGAACGTCATGTTTCATACCATCCCATAAAAAAAAATGTTTGACCCTATCATAGGTTTTGGTAAACCATGAATGCCCAACTGTGGGTGTAGCATGAAGCTCAAAAAGTACTATGGATTTAAGTTTTGATCGTGTAATTAAATACAAATGGCCTTTGTATCGAAGCTCATCATTGAGCCAAGAGTACCCTAGGGAGACTGGAGAATTGGACTGCAATTGGTGTATCAGATGCGAACTTTTGAGATCTTGTAGCCATTCCTGGCGAACAACTTGGAGCCAATCTGGTACAATGAAGGAGAGAGAAAAAAGGGGCCCTTCATCATCATATTTTATGGAAAGTGCATCATCAACTACATTGTCTTTTCCTTTCTTGTAAATGATCTCATAATCATATCCAAAGAGCTTAGTCACCCATTTTTGTTTCTTTGGGGAGGAAAGGTGTTGTTCCAGAAAATACTTGAGACTTTGATTATCTATCTTAATTTGGAAGCATTGCCCCAATAGATAAGGATGCCAAAGAGCCACGACATGCAGAATAGCCAAAATTTATTTTTCATAGATTGATTTGCTCAAATTTTTCTCTGACAGTTGTTTGTTGGTAAAGGCCAAAGGCCGACCCTCTTGCATAAGGACGATGCCAATTACTTTCTCGGAAGCATTACATTCTAGGACAAAGGTCTTTGTGAAATCAAGAAGGGCCAGGACTGGAGTGGTGCACATGGCCATCTTCAAGGGTTGAAAATCCTGAGTATCCGTTGGAGTCCAAGTGAAAGAATTCTTTTTAAGGAGAGCAGTGAGAGGTGCCACAATATTTCCATAATTCTTAACAAACTTGCGATAATAACCCGTTAAACCCAGAAATCCATGCAAGCTTTTGAGAGTCTTTGGGTGAGGCCAATCTTGCATAGATGCAATCTTTTTAGGATCCACCTTGACACTAGCCATGCCAACAAGATGACCCAAGTACTTGACTTCTGAGGCGCCAAAATAACATTTAGATTGTTTGAGGAAAAGTTGGTGCTGCGAGAGTAGATGGAGAATTTGATCCACATGGGAAAGATGAGATTGCCAAGTTTTACAATAGATGAGAATATCATCAAAGAAAACTAAGTCAAAATGACAGAGAAAAGGATGGAAGACATGATTCATGAGGCTTTGGAAGGTGGAGGGGGAATTACACAGGCCAAAGGGCATGACCAAAAACTCATAGTGACCCTCGTGAGTTCGAAAGGTAGTCTTGGGTATGCCATCTTCTTGCATACGTATCTGGTGGTAGCCAGAACGCAGATCAAGTTTAGTGAAGTACTGAGCACCACTCATCTCATCCAAGAGATCAACAATGATAGGAATGGGGAACTTGTCCTTGATGGTGAGATTTTTGATGGCACAAAATTTGGGACACGTGCGCCAAGTACCTTCTTTCTTAAGTACCATGACCACAGGGGAAGAATAGGGGTTGGTATTGGGGTGGATAACACTCGCTTGGAGAAATTCCTGCACTAGTTTCTCAATTTCATTCTTTTGGGGAAAGGGGTAGTGATAAGGGAGAACATTGGGAGGAAGACTGTCAGGAACAAGGGGAATGGAATGATCATGAACAACAAGAGAAGGAGGAAGTCCCTGAGGAGTGGAAAAAACGACTTGATGTTTGGAAAGGATATCTTGGAGGTCAGGATGCACAGAGGGTGTCTCAATGGCTTGAATAGAATGGATTTGAGCAATGATATCGTAGTGGCCTTTCTTGAGGATATTTTACATACAATGGGAACTAATGATCTCTAGAGAAACAACTATGAGACCTTGGAATTGATACTTTTGTCCTTCTTTTTGGAATTGCATGGTTAATTCCTTAAAATCCATAAGAATGGGACCCAAAGTGCATAACCATTCAACACCTAGCACAATGCCACAACCTCCCATGTCAATGGAAAACATATGATATTTCAGTTGGTAATTTCCAATTTGAAGACAAACATTTTCACATCGCCCACCACATTTCATGGACCCACCATTGGCTATCATGATTTGAAAATTATTGACAACACGAATATATAAATTGGTTTCCTAGGCAATGCGACGATGAATAAAATTGTGGGTGCTACCACTGTTAAAAATGATGATGACCTTCATGTGCTTAATGTATCCAATGAGATTGAGAATTTGGGGGCCCAAGAAGCCAGTGAGGGCATGCAAGGAAATAAGGGGGTCAACTTCAGGTGGGTCATCGGGCTCTTGGGTGGCATCGGGAAGGGAGGGTTCTTCAACAAGGGGAACTGTCACATCCTCTTCAGGAACATCTTTGGAGATGGCCATAAATAGTTTTTTTTCCTTACACTTGTGCCCCAGAAAATATTTTCCATCACAATTATAGAAAACACCCTTCAGTTGGCGCTCAACCATTTCAACCCTAGTTAGTTTCTGGACCTTGAGGGGAGTAACAGGGGGGTTAGGATTAGAGGGTCAAGAGCAAGGAAAAAAAGGTTTTTTTTTGTTCTGGGACAAAACAACTTGTTGGGCCTCTTTAGCACATTGAGTAGCTTCCAACCAAGTGGGAGGGTCGGACATAAGAACCTGGGATCAGATTTCATCCTTCAGACCACTGATAAAGCATTCATGGAAGAACACATCCGACATGCCCTTTTTTCTAAAGGCCAAATTCTCAAAAGAAGTGTTGAAGTCTTCCACTTTGTCTGACTGTTTCAACTTTGTCAAATGACCTAGATAGTGGGTATCAGTATCAAAGCGGGCATAGAGCTCAGCAACAAAATGGGTCTAGGCAATATACCCTTGACATGATTTTTTTTTTCATGCCACCATTGCTAGTGTTCAGGATCTAGATAGAGGACAACATAGTGAAGTTTGGCCAACTCGTCAGTAATACCATGTAGAGAAAAATAATTCTCCATTTGAGTGACCCAACCTGTAGGATCGGAGCCATCAAATTTAGTGACCTGTATGCGGGGAAGACGTGGTTCATGATGAAAGGAGTTGGAGTGAAAATGTGGAGACTGAGAGGAATCAACAACATCAGTTTGTGTTGATGAAGAAGGACCCATAGGGAAGTTCAACAATTGATTGACATCAGACTGGAGGGAGGTCAATTGGGTTGTGAGGATGGCTTCCAAGTTGTCAATGTGGGAATTGGTGGAATCCATCTAAGATGTGAGATGTTCGATGGAGACATGGGCTTGAGTGACATCAGTTTGGAGATCTTGGTTGTGAGTGGTGGCCATTTGGAGAGGGGAAGTGCACGTAAGGAAAAACAATGGGTGGGTGGGACCACAAAAAAAAATACTTAGAAGTGATAGGTACCACGACGATCAGTGCTTGAAGGGGAATATAATGGGATAGGCAGAAAAATAAGGAAACTGGGAAGGGGTCAGGTCCACTGAAACAAAAAAGGATTAAAAATGAAGGGTATGACTGTGATCAAGGAGAAAAGGGGAATCCAATGGAATAGGTCCCAAATAAGTGTGCTTGCGGGACCACTATACTCTTTTTTTTTACTCTTGCGGAGTTATACTCCGGCCTGAAGAATACTGCAGTGATGAAATGCACAAATGATTAACAAGAAGAAATGTGTAGTAATTTCACAACCTGAATGCAGGAGACACAGGTGCGTGGAAATAGATCTTGTATGTTCTATTTTTGTTTTCGTCCTAGGGGATAGGGTATTCAAGGGTTCTACTAACAAGGGTTTTCCCTGTGCTATAGCTCTCTGATATACGTGTGGGGTCCAACAGTATTACTCAGCCCAATATCTCAGGGCACCAACTAAGGAGGCTAGACCGTACCCTTATCTGCACTACCCGACTACTGAGTTACTAGAGAGTATCTTCCCGAGTGTTGTTCTTGGTGGCACCATAGTAGTCAGGCGACCGATCAGTTTATCTATGGAGGGCTTCAAGAGATCTAGGTCGATCCATATACAAGTGTTGTCCAATGCGCTACCACTCGAAGGGGTACCAACAGGGGTTACAAGGGTGGCCAACAGATGTGCGCTTAACTACCACTTGTATTTCTTGTGTGTATGAATCCCCGACTACGGGTTTATGTGTGTAACGACAAATCTTTGTAGCTTAAAGACATCAGAATACGTCTCTACCTTGAAAAAAATTTAACCCACAATTTTCTACCAAGGAAGGCGCTCTGATACCACTTGTAATATTCCAGATATAAAAAAGTATGCAGAACATAAATAAATAGCTAGAAATGGCAGATGAACAACAATATAACCAGGACAACACCACAATAATACCAAAATGATACCAGAATAACACCGAAAATAACACTTCGATTATTGAGAGCAATATTCACTTTCCTCTTCAAGGGGGAAACCTCCAGCAGAGTAGATCTCTATTACAATAATATCCAAGAAAAAACTTATCATACCCTCGACTCCTATTTATACTAAATATGTCTATCAAAAGAACAATCTAGAGGAAGATCCTTCTCAAGGGGGAAACCGTAATAACACTAGAAATAACACTTTGATTATTGAGAGCAATGTTCACTTTCCTCTTCAAGGGGGAAACCTCCAGCAGAGCAGATCTCTATTACAATAATATCCAAGAAAAAACTTATCATACCCTCGACTCCTATTTATACTAAATATGTCTATCAAAAGAACAATCTAGAGGAAGATCCTTCTAGAAGCGAAAGCTTCTATTAAGTCTTCTTACATTGGACTTATTCTTCCTTATTGTTAGGCCTTATTAATATTGACCATTTTTACATGGAAATATATTATTCTACCTACGTGAGGGGTTAGGTCCCTAACATTCTTCCACATACGGGCTTGAAAACCCGCCTCTCAACCTATGGGCTTGACAACTCGCCTCTTCAACCTACAACAATATCGAGTACCGATACCAATGGTACCATCCATGAGTGAATGGTAAGAGTGATGAATGAATAATAGCCAAAAAGATGGGAAATTACACTATATCCCCAAAATATATATGCATGTGTCCTTTCAGACACGTGGCACCCAAGGGAATCCCTTGTCCCTACTTTAGAAACTTAAGATATATTCATATCAATAAATTTAGCTTTAGGAAATATTAATATAATATTCCATTGATTTTAATCCCCCTTAGCTTAGCCCCTTTCCTAGACTCTTAGCCCCCTTTCCCTTTCTAGTGGAGCTTAGCCACCCATACTCATTTTTGGGTCGGCTTGCAATAGTGATGTACTTTATTAATTATATGAGTGTTTACATATAACAATAATAGGCTCATTGGCCTTTAACATCTAGGCTCTCCGACCTAATAATCACATAAGCCTTCTGGCCTATAATAACCTGACTCACTGGCCATTAAAACATATTTACATTTACAACTAGGGGTCAACCTGGGGTATTACATTCCCCTCCCCCTTATTTATGCATTGTCCTCAATGCATTATATACCATGTACAATTCAAAATTCTTAAAAAAGCTCCAAGCCTTTGATATTGGAAGCTCGTTTTCTTCTTGTTGCTCCACTTTTCAAGCACCAATTCATGTATTCATACTGTAGCTGGAAGTCATTTGCTCTATTCCATAGAGCTACTTCAGGAAAGAATTCAACTCATTGTTCCATTTGACCCTCGTGATTATAGCTATCATTCCATAAGCATCCCCGAGTTGCCTCTTCCTTGTTGCATTCACCCTTCCAGGCTCATGTATCATTTCACTACTATACAGTCCCTCAACGATCCACCTTTCCTATGCTTTAACAAACAAGGAGAGCGCCAACTCATTACTAGAACCCCAGCAAGGTTCTACATTTATAGGGCTTCAGTGTCTCCAAAAGTAGTTGTTCTTCCCAAGCATTCCAAATTCAATACCATCATCTCATTTATATCACACACATAGTCAACATGATAAAATACCATAATAATTTCATTTAGAAATAACATTTTTTTTTCATAAGAAAACTTCACTTTTTTCCCAAAATATGAAACTTCTATTTCATAATTTTCTTGGTTGTTGCAATAGCAGGCATTAGTCTTTATTATGGATTTCTACAACACCATACTTGAGACCACTTTTCCTGCAATGCTTCCATCTTGCATTCAATCAATAGATTATTAGTATTTCTTGTACAATATACTTTCATTGCAATATGTACCAAAAACTTACAAAGTGATCTTAGACTTGTCTATACTTAACAATTCAATCACAACTTTCAAACAATTTATTAAATAGAATGAATTATCATTCTTTGCACAGGAATTTTCAGCCATTAGGATTTTCATTCTTTCATCGTCATCATTTTTCATTACTTTATTTCCTGAACAAAATTCCATGTAGTCAATGCACATGTGACTACCTGACTTGCAACTTTCATGTTGCAATGTCTAACATCCCCTAAAATATTCTCAACTCCATGATTTAGTAATAACTGTGACATTTCAACTATTAACATACTCATTTCCATTCGATAACATATATGCATGCATTCACAAAAACACATTCAACAAATGCATTCAATCATAATAATTATATCATGCATAAATGCAACTCTACCACTTACTATGCATAAGTGAAACTCTCAATGCTTATCTATTTAATACACGTTTGCATTGATTTTCAGAATGCTCTATATCTAAATCACATGTCTCACCATTGGTAAATTGGAAATTCTCGTCAATGCCTTGACACATTTTCCATACCCTTCCTATTTCCTACTCAACTATTTGGATGCTTTCCTTTTTGACCCGAACACTACACTAAGAATATAATTATGTGGTATTCATTAGTGTATAAAAAGGTTTCCGTCCAAACATTATTTAGTAGGAAGAAGTTCAATGGATATTTGTGTGGCATGTAGCCTTTCTATAACCAACCATGTCACAGTCTCATACATGACTAGCTTGTTGGCATTTATTCCTATAACAGGGTCATACCCTTTTATTTCTTTGGTTATTAGCTCATAATCGATATATCATGACATTCTACTATGTCATTAGTATGCATTCAAAAGATAACATATTGTATAATTACCACATGCCTCCAGCCTTTACCACACATAATGGTATCTTATTTCCATTAATGCATTCAACTAATACAATAATGGAGTTTTATAAACTCTGGCTGAGGAAATTCTTACTAAAATTTATTTTAGCAATTATGCAATAAAATTACATAAAACTCATACTTGCATAGTTGCCATTAAATAAATTTAATGCTACTTGGCTAGCTGATAACAATAGAAGCTCCCAAGACTATGTTATAAGTCTTATAATCCACACTTCAACTTTCTGTTTCTTCCTTCTATATGCAACAACATTATTCGCAGCACTTGCATCCATGCAATAATTATCTCTTTCCTGACACAACAACCATACTTAGCAACTTCATAATCATATATATAACAATAGACTACTCTGATTCATCATCATGTTTAATATATATATATATATATATACAACATATCTATATGCATTAATACTACATCATTAGCATGCTCGTGAATGCATATGCATTTCATTTTCTTGTACTATGTATGGTTGTCCAACAAGCCATAACATAATTGTTTATGTAGTAATTGTAACAACCTCTTTCTTCTTGTACCACTTTTCTTTATTGTTCCTAGAATACCTCAATTATTCCTGGATTCATGTATCCTTTTGTTCTCTTACTGAGCACTTTTCCATCTAAACCACTCTGGATCATTTTTATATTTTTAGCCATATAATATGTTGATATTAACTTTCTTAATTATTTCCTGGATCCATCTGACCAAACACATGCATGACCAAATTATATTTCAAGCCATGCTCTCATATTGAATTTATATTTTCAACTTCTATTTACTCTTCTGGACCAAACTGGTTCATCCTTTCCTTGATTGAACATATCAGCCCTTGTAGTTTCTTGCACCATTATCTTCTCTTTTCTTAGCCAGCTAGCCTCCAAGCATAAAATCATTTTTCTCCTTCATGGTTCCTTATTGATTTCTTTTCAGAAAAATCATCTCCATACTTGAATCCTTTTGGATTGACATCCCAATGTACCTTGGTAATGCACTCATTCCTTTGGAATGTACTCAATTTTTTTTTCATTGTTGTCACAATTCCTCGAATGTTGCAAAAGACTCTATATAACTTGGTATCCATCTAATGGTACATTTACACTATCTTAAATTACTCTTGAACTTCATCCAGTCTCTAATGCACTTAGCTTTGTGTAATTCCCCTGCTAGGAGTTTGAATGCATCATTCGAGACCCAATGTGCACACAATATATTGATTTATGCATCTGCTGACACTCTTTACTTATATGCACTTCCATTTCTTCGCTCTTGAAGTGGTTATATTCATACCATGTTTCCACTGTGCTACTATGATAAACATGATGGAAGTATTACCCCCAAACTATGTGATTGTTCCTTGGAGATGTTATCCTTATCTCCAAACATATACTCTTCCTTCCTTTATTAAAATACTGACATCTTGACATATTAATCATTTTTTAGATGTTCTTACCTTAATGGTCTACCTTCTATGTACATTGGATTCTTTTGGAGTGAATGGAATTTTACTACTTCATTCACTGTATGATCTACTCTTATGTCTAGATTCCATTGAGCACTCTGATTAACATGAGTGGATTTCTTGTAGTGGCTTCCCAAGACTTTATGGTTGCACCTAGAATCATATCCAAACATTCTTCGGTCTTGACATTTGAACATCTTGTGAGTTATTCTTAACATAACATTCAGTTCTTCAAGTTCCTCTTCTCATTCTTGATACCATTTCCGGACTCTCTCTTATTCTATGAAATCATACGCCCATATTCCCATTATTTGCATCTCCATATGAACCTATGATATATGCATTATCATGTATTGCAGATGGTTTTTTGACCTAGCATCCCTATATGATATGCATAATTGTCATCTGGAATTATTTTTCCAATGATAGTTCTATTGAAAGTCCCTTATATTACTCATTAAGCAAAGTCATCTTTAGTTGGTAGCTTCCTAAAGCATTCATTCCCCATTTTGAAGAACTAACCATGTCTTGTTCCTCATGCCTGAAGTTACCAATTTGCTAAAGAAAATTTGCTACAATTGATCATCAACCTTAATCTCTGCTTGCAACACATTTATTATATAAGATAACAATTCTAAAAATTATTTTTAAAGCAAGCAGATAATTCTGGTAACATATGCATAAGTTTTCCACTTTATGGTCACCGAAAATCTTCTTTCTGAATTCCTGTGAATTTTGTTGTTTATATCACAATTTTGGGTGTTTTCATGGACTCCTCGGTCCAATACCTCTCCAATGACTACTTTCTTGCTCAATCCTGATTTTTTAGTAGAGAGTTAAAGTCATTTGATTATTACCCAAAAACTCATTTTGATCACCTTTCAACCCTCTGCCACTCTAAATTGTGCTTAAGCATATTTACACTTGCTCCTTTGGAAATTTAACAGGAGATCAATTGGGTTCCTTCATGACCATATGCTGGACATTCTGGTTAACTTTTATTTTCATCTGAGCTCCAGGTTGTTAAATACATCCTACTGAATTTTCAGGTCAATTAGTACTTTTGGCCTTGAATACTATAGGTACCTTCTACCCCCTCCTATGCATTTTTTATGTGCCTAGATTTCTAATTTAGCCCCATGATTGTGTTCTATGGATCAAGATATTTCCATATACTACTCATGTGCCTCAATCTAATTCCGGAGTAAGAAGTTATGGCCTTCAGAAGTTAACTGGGGCTTAAAATTTACTCTCCATTGTACGTGTTGTAAATCACTCATCCTAACTTCATTTGAAGAATGGTTTACACCATTAGAAAGATATTGTTGATCTATTTAATTTGAGCTACAAAAACTATGCTTTGAGTGCATTGTTTTTTAGTAGCGAAAAACACGGTTTAGGGCCTAAAAAATGTCTGGAAAAAACATAACCTGGAAAACACCAAAACTTTCCAATATTTTTTATTAATTTTCTATCATTTTAGCTTCCTTATGGTGACTAGAATGCTGACGTGGCACCTGAGTCCACATAGAATATCGAGGTGGCACCATGTCATCCCCTTCTCTCTCATATTTTCCTTATCATCCTCAGTCTTCTTCGATCTTTTTCCTTTCCTCTTTCTTTATCCCCACTCATGTGCATTAGTTAAATCTTTGAGCCCCACAACCCTTGGCTGCCATATGGAACCTTTTTATTGGGTCACGGGGATGGGTAGGTCCCATCCCACATCCATTCTCCATGCTTGCGCGAAGTTTCTCTTCCTTTTGATCGGACGACTGATGATCATAGGGCACCAACAATGATCGACAACTCCCAACGCCTTCCCCCCCCCCCCTCCCCCCTTCCCCACCAAACTTTAACACATGGGGGAGGGGCCGGAATACTTAATCACGATTAATTCCATGGGATTTGTCGCGCATTGACGCATTTCATTTCCCGGGGACTTTGGTTAAGGTAACCACCCTATACCCCCCCTGAAATTCATATGACGGTGACGCGTGTCCTAGGCTCGAGTTCCCGTAAGGTAGGAAACTTGTTACCACCGTGGCACCAACTCACCTGCCACCATCCAATTTCCACGTCCTTCGTTGATGCCACCATGGTAGTACACGTTAGTTGACGTGTGGCACCCCACATCATGCTAACGTCAACGTACATAAAAACACTCAAAATTTTCCAAGTTTCAAATTTTTGCAATTTTCCAAAAATTGCCCAATTTCGCCCAAATTTGAAATTTCTTCTGGGCCACCATTACATCTCTGTAACTAAAATCCATATGACCAATTACATTCATGTTTATACCAAATTAACATTGGCACACGAAATTCGACACCTAAATTCCTGTCGAATTTATCCATAATCCTACCACCGAAATTGGGAATTTTGCTCATTGTCACCCAATTACACCAACGCACATTGCAATCTACAATTCATCCAATTATTGTTCTAAAATTGCTCATATTATGATTCAAATTGGGGAATTTTAATCTCTTGCCAAATTACTTAAATTCCTCGTGAATTTAACAAGAGAAATTGGGGATTTTGCCCAATTTCACCCAGCTGCTCTTGATTTTCTCCATGGATGCACTGTAACTTGAAATTCGGCCATACACAAAGCCAAATTTGCCCAATTTAAAGATAAAAAATGATTATCTCTCGCTCCCGAGTTCAAATCTTTAAAATTTTGTGTGAAATTTTCTCAATTTCACATGAATACTTTTAGCATACAAGTTGCAGACATCCTCTGCAACTAAATTTATGAAATTTCAACTCTATGCTACGTTAATTTTCCGATCCATGCCCAATGTTGAAAACTAGAGTTCTTATACCACTTTGTAACATCCCCGGCTCCCTGTTGGGCAATGCCACAATCAAAATTTTGAATTTTGATACCATTAAATTTACTGATATGTTTTGCATATAAACAAAGTTAAGTGGAATAACAATAATAATTTATAAGCACAATTATCACATAGATTCCATAACAGAAGACCCATAATTATACACACATTAAATCAAATAAGCATATGAAAGACACTTATCTCATGCAATAAACACCAACTACCTGCAAACCTTCCACGTTCCTCCCAATCATAAACCACACTACTCATAATATCAGCAGTGGGTCACCCCTAAGCTGGGGCTAAACTCTACCAGGAAAAAAGGAGTCCTAAGCCAATCTAAGGTCTGATAATTTACAGAAATGTTCAATCCAAGGTGCCCAATTATTGCAACTAGCCTACAGTCTCTCAGTATCCACATGCATGTCCCACCCTAGGAAGTGTGCCCCTTCTCTACTCAATAGCCCCTCGGCTGCCCCATTTCCCTTCCAGTGCTTCAACAATAGGCAAAACATGAAGTCTCAAAGCCCTGTAGTTATTGTCCAGCACACCAGGGAACAATTCTGAGTAGTTTCTCACCTAGAGAAAATTATTCACAGACTTAACAACCCGCTTCTTCCACATACATGCCTAACAACCCGCCTCTTCAACCTACGGGTCTGACAACCTTTCTCTTCAACCTGCAACAATATCGGGTACCAATACCAACAGTATCATCCACGAGTGAATGTTAAGAGTGATGAATGATTAATAGCCAAAAAGATGGGAAATTACACTATATCCCCAAAATATATATATGCATGTGTCCTTTCAGACACATGACACCCAAGGGACTCCCTCGTCCCTACTTTAGAAACTTAGGATATATTCATATTCATAACTTTAGCTTTAAGGAATATTAATATAATATTCCATTGGAATTAAGCCCCCTTATCTTAGCCCCTTTCCTAGACTCTTAGCCCCCTTTCCCTTTCTAGTGGAGTTTAGCCCCCAATACTCATTTGTGGGTCAGTCTGCAGCAATGATGTGCTTTATTAATGATATGAGTGTTTACATATTACAGTAATAGGCTCACTGTCTTTTAGCATCTAGGATCTCCGGCCTAATAATCTCATAAGCCTTTCAGCCTATAATAACCTCGCTCACCAACCTTTAAAACATATTTACATTTACAATTGGGGATCAACCTGGGGTATTACACAAAAGTTGTATGTTGTCTAACTTAGACAAATTCGTTCCAATTTTCTCGTTAGAGTCTAAATATGATCATGACATAGACACCAATCAAGGTTAAGTGTGGAAGAAAATGTCAAAGGCCTATGCAAAATTAAAAAGTAAAGTATAGATAGAAAAGATAAAAAAGTAATAGAGTACTGGACCAAATGAAGTTTTTAAAATAAAATAAGTTATTATAGTTATATAGTAGTTTTAGTGGGCTTAATGGTTAAGAACATATATTTCCCCTTTGAAAGTCATCCAGAGAGGAGGCAAGGTATGTACACCTTAAAATATTGATTGTACATTTTAATTGGGCCGAAATAAGCTTTACAACTTGAGTATGGAAGAGATTCCATGTAACATAACACATTAAAATAATAGTAAAAAATCCACAAAATAATAAATTGATAATTAAATAATAATAAAACATTAAAAAATATATAAATAAATAAAACACATATAAACAACAAGTGCTCAATTAATCAATAGACATAATAATCACAATAAGTATATAGTACCACCAACGTAGATCCATCTTAACCCAAGATTTATCAAGCTTCCAGAGGGATAAAATCTCTAGAAATGCAAACCTTTAACCTTTCCTCAAGTTTTGCACTCTAAAAAAGGTTTTCACCTCTAGAGATTGGATCCTTTTAGCTTTAAGTTGAATATATGTTGATCTATGTACACCTAGATAGACTTTAAAAAGTAACTTTAAAATTATATTATCACCTAGATAGACTTTAAAATTAGATGATTATTATATGTGCGTGTGGTAGGTTATCTTGTAATTGGTTAGGAGTCAAAATCTTTTAACTTTGAATTAGTTGGTTTAATTTTTTTGTTTTCAATAAAATTTCTACAATGTTATCTAAATTTTTATATTAATAATTTTTTGAAATATTAAAAATTGTTTTTCATTTTTTTTAAAATAGATTATTTTGAATTTTGATCGTGGAATTAAAAATCTTAAACTTTTTAAATATTCTATATATCCACATAAAATTAAAGTATTGTAATCCATATTATATTTTAAATAATGCAATTAATGTGCATTTGATTAATGTTGTACTTCCTACTAATCATCACATCATAAACTAAAAATTAAAATATTTATAGCTATATAATCATTAAAATATTTATAATTATAATATATAAGTATTTATATATTATTTTATTAAAAAAACATAAATTAACTATCCTTATTTATTACTTTACTACCGATCAAATCAGAGATCGAGAAGTGAATGTCGTGAATACCTCTTACTTTTTATGTTTGTTAGTCCCTGCCAAAGATTTGAAATTATAGCAATGAGTTTGCTCTTTGACTGTGTATTAGTTTCTGGTTGATTTTAAATTTGTGTACAATATCCAATGTATAACATAGGAAATCAATATATATATATTTTTACATATTAATTGGCTAATATATTTGATATCTTATTGTATGCTTCATGTCATTCAATGTATAGAATTAACTATACAATTAATAAATTTACCAAGTATTGTTTGACAAGAATGTTGAGCGCAAAAATGTTAAATAATAATGATACTTAACTTATGTACTAATTAATGATATTTTTTTAATATAATAAAATACTTATTTCTCTAATATATTAGTGAATAAATTTACTGTAAGTTCAAGAGTACTTTCACCTTGTCTTGAAGTTAAGTTAGTTATTGATGGCCACGACATCCCAACTCGTAAGCATTGTTTCTCTTTACTGATGTTGTTTATCTTTAGTGATAAAGCCATCCCACCCTCTTACGCTCTTTCTATGCTATATTTTTTCACAAGGCTTTAACTTATCCAGGATATCTACCGTAAATAAATATGGTTATAAATTATCTATAATGTAAATTAAAATTGTCAATTAAAGTAATATAAGTATTTAATGTGTAGTTTTGTTTTCAAATTCTAAATTAACTTTATATATTAAAAATTAATATAATAATTAGAAAACATTTCAATGTATTATTACGTTAACATTTTTAGTTATGGTATTATAATATATATATTGATACAATATATGTAATTAATATTGTTATTAAAGTAATATAAGTATTTAATGTGTAGTTTTGTTTTCAAATTCTAAATTAACTTTATATATTAAAAATTAATATAATAATTAGAAAACATTTTAATGTATTATTACATTAACATTTTTAGTTATGGTATTATAATATATATATTGATACAATATATGTAATTAATATGGTTAGAAGTTAAATATATTAAATTATTTTTAGTTATGGTATTATAATATATATATATATATATATATATATATATATATATAT
>ML782343.1:495826-509575 GCA_009831015.1 Picea engelmannii | reverse complement strand
CAGTAGGGGAAACTAGGAACAAGCCTATTGGGGACCCCTTGTAATATCCCTAGGCCGAACCCAATTGTAAATGTAAATACAAATGTACTTAAGCTGGTGAGCTATTTGACATCATTTTTGTATGCACCTTCCATGGTATAGTGCGTGCCTGTATTGTGTAGTAAAATGAGGAAGTGTGCACATTCCAAGATACCGCGCACAACAACTTAAGTGTGCGTGATTTTGAGGCCAGGGAGACTTTGTGTATATATTGTGTTTTATAGGCTGGTGAGCCAGTTTTGTGATGGTTAGGCCAAAGAGCCTAGATGTTAAAGGCCAGTGAGCCTAATTTTGTATATGTCTCATCATTAGTATAAAATGCACTGTTGCGCGCAAACCGACCACGATAAAAGAGTATGGGGGACTAAACTCCACTAGTTAGGGAAAGTGGGGGGATAAAAGTTAAGAAAAATGGGCTAAGCTAGGGAGCTTAAGACGAATATTATATTAATATTTCTTAAGCATAAAGTATGGATAATTATTTTATCCTAAGTTCTAAGGATGGGGACAAGTGGGCCAAAGTAGCTCCCAACATGACAAGTGTCAAGTTGGGGACATGCATACATATAGTTTGGACTTAATTCATTTTCATTCATTCAGTCATCCATTCAATGATTCGAGGATCATTCACTCACTCACTTGGTTGTCCTCTGTACCTTCCTGACACTGTACCTGAGTCTATATCTGTATCCATACTTGTTGGTGTACCTGGTTAGCTTGGGAGTCGGACTGAAGAAGCGAGTTGTCAGGCCCGTGGGATATTGAAGAGGCAGGTTGCCAGGCCCATGAGCAACTTCTTTCTGGGTGAGAGAATGGCTGTGAATTGATTTCCTGAAGGTGTTAAACTTTAGCTACAAGGCTACGAGACTTCCTGTTCGACCTGTTGTTGAAGCTCAGAAAGGAAGTGGGGCAGTCGAAGGACTGTTTAACAGAGAAGGGGCACACTTCTTGGGGTGGGACAGGCGTGTGGGGAATGAGGGACTGTAATTTGTTAGTTTGAGTTGGCACTTGTGACAGAGTCTTTCCTGTTGTCCATGATCCACTAGCCTGGTTAGGAATCCCTTTACCCGGGTGGAATTTAGTCCCAACTCAGGGGTGACCCACTGCTGAGAGTGATGAGTAGTGTGGTCTAATTCAGGGAGGTCCGTGGAAGGTCTTCACACAGTTGGTGATATTCTTACCAAGATAAGTGTCAATTGTGTGATAAATTTACATGTTGCATTATTGTTTACGTGTTTATTTTTATGGGTTTATCCTATGTGTGGTTATAACTGTCTTTATATTTATGGGTATTTCCTGTATATGATGCATGTATATGTTTACTTTTATTTCAGTATGAATCCATGCATTTACAGAATGTATTTGTCTGTTTACGTTTTATATATAAAGTTCTGCAAAAGTTTTGTGTATATGTTTTAATTGCATGCAGTTCAAAAATTTTATGTGGCATAGCTCAGTTGGATGATGGTTATGTTACAGTATGTTGAGCAGAGAATATAAATGTTTCCTGGAGTAGCATGGCCTGACATGGGTGGTGGGGGATGTTACAATATGGTATCAGAGCTTCAGTTTTCAACATTGAGCCTGGATGGGCCGAGCAAGTTGAGTTGAAGCGAAATTTCACAGAGGATTAATTTCGAAGTGGCCAAATTTCAAGTTGCAGAGCGTCCATGGTAAAAATTAACAACAATTGCATGAAATTCGACCAAGTGGTGAGATATTATTGATTTAATATTTTTTCTAGCAAGTTCAGACCTGGAATTGGTCGAATTTGAAGTTACGGTGAAGCTATGACAGATGGAGCGGAATTAGTTGATTAAAATTCTCAATTCGTGAATTGAGTTTGGGAAAAATTCATTCTAGAAATGTCGACCCACAACAATTTGTTGTTGCAGAGGTTGAACTGGTGTTATCGAGATGAAATTGAACAAATTTCATAGTTGCAGAATGTCTGTAGTAAAAAATTGGGAAAAAGTTACGCAAAATCCCCAATTTCTGCAGTGGAATTCACGAGGAATTGATGTGCACAAAAATCAATGTGCGCAGGTGGGTGCACTAAAATTGGGCGCTGCGTGAAAAATGTTGGTGTGTGCGCTAAATTTTGGCACTGCGCGGAAAAATGTTGGTGCACCAAAATTTTGGCGCCGCACGGAAAAATGTTGGTGTGTGGGTGACCATGCTAAATTTTGGCGCCGCGTAGAAAAATGTTGGTGTGCGGGTGGGCACGCTAAATTTTGTTGCCGCGTGGAAAAATGTTGGCATGCAGGTGCACGCGCTAAAATTTAGCATTGCGCAGTGTGCATACGCATAATAAGGTGCACGCAGTGTGCACACACATAATAATGACGCGTGTGGTGTGCACAATATTGGTAGAGTGCAGAGGAATTTTGTTGGTGCACGCGTGATGTGGGTTTGTGTTGTCGCACAACAGTTTAGTCAATAGTGCACGCAGAGTATTGGTGCACGATGGGGGCATACTAAACTTTGGCATAGTGTAGCAGATAGAGTTAAATGCACATCAAATATCAGTGCACCATACAAAAATTGCGAACAACAGGTAATAGTGCAACAACCAAAATTTTGTGCGGTGGATATTGGCGTGACACAAAAGTAGTGCGCGCCAGTTATTGGCGTGACAAAGAAGTGATGCACAATGGTTATAGGTGCGTAGAGCATGATTTACCTTGTGGTGTTGCTGCGCATGCTAAATATGGGTGTACAAGTTGAAATTTGTACACACGAATTCGTTTGGATGATGAACAACAACAAAAAACCAGTGAATTTCCACAACATTTTACACTGTTTGAACGTCATCTTTTTGCAGTTCGTTTTTTAGGCCCTTAACAACGTTTTTAGCCACTCAAAAACCCCGAGAGAAAAGTATAACAAGGTACATTATATCTCTGCAGCTCAAATAAAGGAGCTCAGAGAGAGATTTCTAATGGTGTAAATCGTTCGTCAAACAAAGTTTTTATGAGAAAGTTACAACACAAACAATGGAGGGTAAATTTTAAGACCCAACTAAGTTCAAAGAGCCATAACTTTTTTCTCCGGAATCAGATTGAGGCGCATGAGTGGTCAATGGAAAGATATTGAACCATAGAAGACAATGTTAGAGCCAAATTAAATTTTTGGGCATGTTAAAATTGTTTAATATGGCAAAGAAGGTACATGTAGCATTCCAGACCAAAACCACAAATTGGCCTAGAACTTCAGTAGGTTGTAACTAGCAACCCAGAACCCAGATAAAGATGAAACTTGGACAGGGTGTCTAAAATATGTATATGAATAAACCCAATGGATATTCCATGAAAAATCCAATGGAGTATGTGGAAAAATACTTAATTACAGCGCATAGTTGCGCCAAGTTGAAGAGTGAATAAAAAAAGTAATGGACAATTTTCAAATAACCATAACTTTCTGCTCAAGACTCTGAATTGAGCATGGGAGAAAGCGTTGGAAAGGTATTGGACAATAGAATATAAATATTCACCCAGAAAATTGATCTAGGAATTCAATTTTCTAGGAAACCAGAAGAAATAATTCTGATATATTATTGAACCAGAATGGTTCATATTTTCATGAAATTGTTGAAACAGTTAGCCTGACAAAGTTTTGTTGGTTGCACATTTTGCAGAGTTAAAAAAAACTAGATCAGATCAGGATCAGCCGAGAGTGTAGAGGAATGAAAGATTCACGGGGGAATTTCATCCAAGAAGATGATATTAGAGGGATGGATGTCCATTTGGGCATTGAAGGAAGAAACTCCAATGGACATGGAGAAGGAAGGGCTGAAAACATGAATATGGTAGAGACCATTAAAAATTTGCAGAAGGATGTCCATAGCCATAAAGATGATAATGAAAGGCTTATGAGATCCAAGTAGTAGCAAGAGGACTTCAACATGAAGTTAATGCAGAGCTTGAACAAAATAGAAAATAAATTGGATAAGGAGAGTGGCTCAAGCAAACCAGGAGGTCACAAGTTTCCTGATGAGAAAAGAAGAACCAAAAGTGTCAGCAAACATCGCCATCACTCCCCGAGTAATTCCAATAAGAGGGAACACAACATCTCAAGTCCATTCCCTTTCAGGAAGCATATGAGGTCTGGGGTGGATGATCTTTGAGGAGATGAACAAAATCAAACCTCCTAAATTTGATGGTGAGCACAAGAAGGATGAAGATGCAGAGACATGGTTGTTGGGCATGAGAAAGTATTTTCAATTGCATAATTATTCATCTCATGAAGAAGGAAGAATTGACATCTATCAACTCAAAGGAAAGGAATCCATGTGGTGGGATCAGCTTGTGCAAGTGCTACACATTAAAGAGAAAAATGTTATTTGGAGAGAATTCAAGAAGTATTTTGAGAAGAAATACTTGAATAAGAGATACTATGACAAGAAAATGAAAGAGTTTTTGAAATCAAACTTGGGAGTATGACCATAGCTGAATATGAGAGAATGTTTTTAGAACTGTTGAAGTATGTTTCTTTCATCAAGGATGAGACAGTTAAGATTCAAAGGTATTTGAGTGGATTTCCATCATTCATCAGTGACAAAATATAATATGATGATCCCAAGACATTGGAGGAGACCATAAGGCAAGATAAATGCCTATATGATCAACAAAAATCAAGGCCAACTTTCCAAAAAGCATGGGAAGACAAAAATAAATTCAAGATGGATCAGAGGAATAAGGGAACTAAGACACCATTCTTCGGAAATAACCCTTAGGGACAACCAACTTCTAGAGAACCCAGAACGATTGAGATAGGGGGTCAAAGGCCAAGGTAGCTGCCTATTCAATGTTGGGGTTGTAAAGGAGATCATATGTTCAGAGATTGTCCTCACAGAGGGGGAAAAAGTGAGGATTGTTCACAATGTACAACAAGCTAAAACAATGGAGGACATGGGCAGAAATGTACCAAGGATCCATGTAGCCCTAGACAACAAGTAAGCAGAGTATCGGTCACATATGATTGAAGTGGAAGGTATGATCAACAACCAAACCATTTCTATTTAATTGATTAAGAAACTAGACATAATTATATAGATCCTAAGATGGTGGAAAGTTTTCATTTTCCAAGAAGCAAGCATGGAAAATCTTGGTTGGTGCAACTGTCTACTGGAACCAAAAGAAAAGTTAATGAGATGGTTAGGTCATGTCTTATGGACATGAATGGACTAAACACCAGGGTAGATTTGAACATCTTTCCTTTAGGTTCCTATGAATGTCTAATTGGGATGGATTGGTTGGACCAACATCATGCTATCGTAGACTATCATAACAAGGAATTTACTTTCTTGGATGAGGAAGGGAACCTAAGGAAAGTGCAGGGAATTCCCAAGGCAGTAACCATCATATAAATTTCAGCATTGTAGCTAAAGAAATGTTACAAAAAGGGTGTCAAATATGTGCATATCATATGGAAGAGACACCTAAAGATAAGGTGCCAAATTTGGAAGATCATGCAGTCCTGGAACATTTTGAAGATGTGTTCAAGGAGGTACTAGGACTACCCCAAAAGAGAGATATTTATTTCTTTATAAATTTAATGCCTGGAGCAACTCCAGTGTCAAAGACTCCTTACATAATAAGTACACTAGAGTTGAAAGAGTTGCAAATGCAGCTTGAAGAACTTTTGAAGAAGGGGTATATACGCCCAAGTGTGTCACCTTGGGGTGCCCCAGTCTTGTTCGTGAAGAAGAAAGAAGAGACATTAAGATTTTGCATTGATTTCAGACAGTTGAATAAAGTGACTGTAAAGAACAAGTATCCTCTGTCAATGATTGATGATCTCTTTTATCAATTGAAGGATGAAAATATATTTTCAAAGATAGATCTCAGGTCAGGATATCATCAGGTAAGGATTAAAGAGGAAGATATCAACAAGACTGCCTTCATGACAAGTAGTGGCCCTTGGTTATGGAAGGAAGTGAAGATTAAGGAAGAAAAGTGAAGTACGAACTACACGGAAAGCACATAAACCAAGGAGGGGTCATATTGAGTAAAGAAGAAGAAAAGAAGGAGAGAAGTGAATGAAAAGCTATCCATTGGAAGATAAGATCGAGGAAGATAAAGCAACAAAGAAAAGGGATCATGGACAACTCAACAAGCAGGAAAATACATCAACAAGTGCTTTGGATCACCTCGCAGAAAAGAAGGAAAGACAAGCTGGCGAAGCCCTGAAAGCACGGGTCAAGTTGACCTAGGGTTTAGGCACCTAGGATTTTGGATCTAGGGTTTTGACGCCTAGACTTTTTCTATGTAATGTATAAATAAAGGTCTAGAAGACTTGGGAGGGTTTGTTCATTCAGTCATTCTAAGTTGGTTTGTTGATACTAGGATTGTTGTTGTTCATTGTTGATTACTGTTGTTGAGAGCAGTATCGAGTCTGTATTGTAAGATATTCAGCTGGGTGGGAAGATCAACCCTGTAGATGGGTGCACAGGGAGGGGGGAGAAAGAGAGAAAGAGAGCGAGAGAGATCTAAAAGCTAAGTGCGCAGATAGACTTGTATGTTTTCATATAATATATCAAGAAATGAAGTTTTGTGGACGTAGCCCTAGGGAGAGGGTGAACCATGTATATCTTATTGTTCTTTGTGATCGATGATGTGTTATTTTCCACTGAGATACTATTACTACATTATTGTGTTAGATCAGAGATATAACTTGTGAAGTAAGATTGGGAAGGGTAAAGAATATCTTGATTGTTGTGTGTTGTTGTCCGAGATCCACTTTGCATTTCCTTTGGTTGGAGACACATGTGTCCTGCAACCCCCTATTGCTACTTCGGGTGAGACTGCATCTGCTTCGTAGGTGTTTCTGAAAGGGTCAGTAGTTAGGGCTTGTTGGTGTGATGTAAGAGTTGAACCCTGGGTCTGCCCCTGTGCCAACAAATGGTTTTGTTGTCGGGACCGAGATATTTTTTAAGGAATGTCAAGGTGGTTTCCATCAAAGAAAGAAATTCAAAAGTGGATAGAATAACAAGAAAAGGACTTCGTTGTAGCCTAGAACAAGAATCCTATCATTAGTACAGAAGATTGGTTGGGAAGGTACATCTTCACCGACATACATGACATTTTATTTGGAGGAATTCATAAAGATCTATACGAGTGGTTAGCCAGATTAGAAGATACCCAGTTTGAGATCAGATCTAGACCACTTGTGGTTTGGACAACAACGCTAATCAAGAAGGTCAAGAGAGTTGACAATGATGTGTCTAGAGCAGTGGATCACTAATTTGATAGAACTATTGGAGGGTACATTACTGAGTTTTCCATTGACAGAGTTGAATCGTATAGTCAAGAAGAGAGGTATTTCTTTAAGGGACCTAGAGGAAAGTTCATACACTTTTTAAAGCTGAGGATTAAGATGCTATTGCATGAGAAGAATATCCTGAAGATACAGTGAAGCTAATGTTCAAAAATTTGGACAGGGACACTGACACAGAGATAGGACTCACGCGCAGTGGGAGATCATTCATGGAGGTTCCTCTTGTGAACCTATTTAAGAAAAACTACAGAGACGAGGGATTCTATAGTGGAGAAGAAGCAGATCTAACAGATGAAGAGCATTCAAAGTCCGCAAGAATAGAGGAATTACAGACCGAATAACTTCGCCAAGGAGAGCCATAAACTTTAGGAACTACACCTACTATCGAACTAAGTACTATTACTCCACCTGTTGTTTTAGAAGCATTAAGTAACCAGAGTAACCAGAGCAGTGAGTGTATTGTTACCAGCAGTTTAGCACAGACTCAGTCGAGAAACCAAGGAATATCTATGGCAGATGAAATGAGGTTACCTATCTTTAGAGGATATGGATCTGAACATCCTGATCAACACTGGTTCTTATGCGAAGTTGTTTGGAGCATTAAGTAAGTCGTTGACAACGCTGTTAAGAGAACTCAATTTAGTACTACCTTGAGGGATCGTGCTCTGAATTGGTATATAAAGTTTGTTTCAGGACCTGGACAGCCTAAACTGTCTAATGCTATCAAGATGACATTGAGTGCATAATTCAAGAAACCTAAGTCATATTCACAATGCATTACATAGCTGAAATAAATCAAGCAGAAGGTAACTGAACTTGTTTGGGAGTTTGATCAGAGGTTTAAGACTTTGACAGGTCGACTGAGTTTTAAGATTCCAGATGAACATAACAAAGAATGGTTCATCGCTGCTCTCTTGCCACATATCAGAGTTCCTCTGATGAAACAAAAAGTCAATTCATAGGCTGAAGAATTGGAGATCTCTATGAAACTAGAAGCAACCCCTCTAGAGAATCCAGCCCAGGTATGAGTCAAATTTTGAATCAGCTAACTAGTTTATCCTTACAGGTCGAGGATATGAAGAAAGATAAAGGAAAGGAGAAAAGAGAAGATATATGGTGTACCAGATGTAAATCAGAGGGCCATGACAAAGAGCATTGTCCCCTATTTCATGAATACTTGGCCTCTGGAGCACCTAGTCCATTGAAGCAGGCTATTGTACCCTGGTGCGAGGTATGTAGAACTAGACATTGCCTTGGTGAATGTTATTATATGCAAAAATATGTCCAGATACCTACCAATCTTTACTGCACATTTTGTAAGTCTGTGAGACATAATGAGAAGGCTTGTAGGGCTTATGATCTCTTGCATGAAAGATCAAGTGATACATATAGAATTCAAGGAGAAACACAACAAGAAGGAAATAATGCGCAGTTCAACTCTCGAGGAAGAGGAAAATTCAACACTCGTGGTGGATTCAGAGGAAGAGGATGAGGTAGAGGTATGGGTCGAGGTAGAGGTTAGATTATTTGTTATAACTGTGCACAACCAGGACATTTGGCAAGGAATTGTCAGAACCCTTGTACCACTTGCAACTACTGTAATTCGTTCGACCATGTCATTGAAGATTGTCCAACGTTGTTAGCCAAACTCCAGGAGAGACAAGGAGGAAACCATCAAGTTCAATTGATATCAGTAGAACCTTGCGGTGAAGACCCTAGAGTCGTTTTTATTACTAGAGGAGGCACTGCTACAGGAGAAGATAGAGTGACCCCGGGAAAGACTGGACAAGGATCAGGGATCAAGAGAGCTGCAAAGAAGACATAGTTGTTTGATCCAAGGAGAGAGAGGCATACTTTTGAAGAAGCAAGGAAATAATTTTTAGAAGGACAAGCTTATTCATCTAAGGTACAAATAGAAGTAAGGGAATGTGAAATGCCACCAGCATTTGATCAGTCTTCCCTAGCTAGACAAGGAAAAGTGGTAAGCAAGCTCATGGAATTTTTATACACATGTATCAATTTGATTAAATATGAAAAGGCTATACAAGAATTACAACACCTAGTAAGACAGTATGAAATTGGGAGAATAGACCCTATGTTGAGTAGACATGTGAACCAAGTATCAAGGAAAAGAAGAACAAACAAGGAATTACACCTTAGTGGTCAAATTGGAGACTATGGTGTGGACTACATGGTCCTCGACTTAGGATCAAAAGTCAATGTTATGACGAAGTAAACTTGGGCACTGATGGGAAAACCTAGATTGATTTACTCTCCTATCAGGCTTAGGATGGCTAATTAGCAAGCGGTGAGCCCTTTTGGAAGACTAGGTCCATGTAGACATCGATGGGATAAGGAAATTTGTATATTTCGAGGTGATTGAAATTGTTGATAAAAGGTGTCCCTATCCTGCATTGTTAGGAATTGATTGGGCTTTCAACAATTCGACTGTTGTTGACCTAAAGAAGAGAAGAATGACATTTGAGGGTAATGGCCTTAAATTCATTGCACCTCTAGAACCAGATGAAGGTCACAGATACACCGAATCTATCAGCGAAGAAGACCGCTCATATGAGCTAGAGAACATTTACAAACTGACAGCAAGACAACAGGATTACATTAATCCTACAACAGATGGAAATCTCAGTTGGTGAAGTGAAAGTGCATATTCATCAGATTCATAAGAAGCCTTGGAAAATTGGCAGAATAGAATGTATGAATTCTCCACATAACGATGTGCCAGATTGACCAGAGCAGTTTGCTGGATTGGCACAAAAGTAAGTAATATTCCAACATTTGATGGTTTAAATCACTTAGAGACATTTCTAGCTGAATTTGAGAAAATTGTACTAGTACAACAGAGGATGTTGGCACTGGATGAAGCCTTGAAAGCCACACCATCTAAATGGTGGGGAGAACATAATAGCAACATCATGGAGTGGGTACAATGTCGCACATTATTGACAGTTCTCTTTTCAGAGCAAGCAGAAGGATGTGAAGTTCGGTACACAGGTCAGAGTTTTCCTAAGGACCACATGCGAAGTTGTGAGGAAACCTGGAGAAACACTCCTAAATAACAGTGGGTGCATAAGTTCATTAACACCTTGGATACCACACCTATCAACTGGTATCTTCAAGCAGAACTGTGCCTCATCACTACAGACTGGTATGGAATGACTCATAACTTTATAGATGCATTTTTATTTGGAAGTCAATACCCTACAGTAGATTAGGATTTACAAATTGTGAGACAAAAGGTCTTTGAGGAGGCACCTAACTTCCCGTTTGAGCAAGAAGAACATGAATGGACTACACCTCTTCAACAGTTACAGGGATGTTATAATATCAATGTTGATGAGGATGATGACCCTAGAGATGTAAACATTGTAGAAACTGAAGGTCACAGAGACATAGAAGGGCCCAAGATTGAATTACCTTTTATTGGACAACCCATTAAAATTAAGAAGGTTAATATTGGAACAGAGAAAACACCTAAATTAGAAAATGTTGGAGACTATTGGGATGATGCTACTATTAGAAAGATGACAGAGCTACTGCACGAATATCAGGACTTGTTTCCAACCAATTTCACAGACATGAAGGGTATTAAAGGAACCATGGGAGAAATGAATATCCTTCTAAGACCAGATGCAAGACCTATCAAGAAGAGACCTTACAAACTGAATCCCAAATACAAGCATAAAGTTAGGATTGAATTAGATAGAATGTTGGAAGCGAGAATCATAGAACTTGTTGAAGAATCTGAGTGGATTATCCCTATGGTGGTTCAAGATAAGAAGACAGGAGAAATCAAAATTTTTGTAGATCTAAGAAAGTTGAACGATGCATGTCTACTTGATCCATTCCCCACACCCTTTACCAATGAAGTTCTAGATAATGTAGGAGGACAAGAGGTCTACTCATTCATAGATGGATTTTCATGGTATCACCAGATCACGATTGCTAAGGAAGATTGACATAAGACCACATTTGCAACATAATGGGTTTCTTTCCAGTACACAGTGATGTCGTTTGGCTTGAAGAATGCACCAACCATATTTTCTAGGGTGGTGGTCAAAGCATTTAAGGACTTCTTACACAAGTTCTTGGAAGATTATTTTGATGATTGGATGGTCTTTAGCCTACTGAAAGACCACATTGAATGTTTGATATTGATGTTAGATAAGTGTAGGCAATATTAGATTTCCCTGAATCTGAAAAAGTGTATTTTATTTTCACCCTTTTGAGTGTTGCTAGGACATATTGTGTGTAAGCATGGATTGTTGGTGGATCCTTCCAATATTGCCATCATTGTTGATCTACCTCCTCCCACTTTAGCTAGACAACTGTGCATTGCATTGGGGCACACTGGATACTATAGGAAGTTTATTAAGGGGTATGCATAGATAAAAACACCTATGGAGAAGCTCTTAAAGAAAGATAACAAGTTCCAATGGACAAAAGAATGCCAACAGAGCTTTGATACACTTAAACAGAAAATGGTCACTACGCCCATCTTGGTTTTTCTAGATTGGAGTAAGGAGTTCAATGTCCATGTTGATGCTTTGTCCATTGCATTAGGAGTAGTTTTAGCACAACCGAGTGCAGGAGACATTGACCACCCTATAACCTTTGCTAGAAGGAATCTTTCTACAGCTAAAAGGAACTATACTATGACTGAAAGAGAAGGCTTGGCTATGGTATATGTGTTGCAAAAATTTAGACACTATTTGTTGGGAGGACATTTTAAGATGTTCACTGATCACTCTACATTGAAGTAATTAATCAACAAGCCAGTGTTGGGGGGAAGAATATGCATATTGCTACTACTATTCTAGGAGTATGATTTTTAAATTGTGGTTAAGCCAGGAAGAATGAATAAAGGACTTAACCACTTATCCAGGTTGGAACATGGAGAGGAACCTACTAGTCTGGAGGATACACTTCTAGATGCACAGTTGTTGGCCATCAGAAAAGTTGATGATCACTTCGCTGAGATAGTTCAGTTCATGTCCACAGGAATGGCACCTTGCTAGTACACATTTATTCAGAAGAAACAGATGGTAGTCCGCGCATCTGATTTTCAACTTATAGCTGGACAGTTGTATAAGATGGGACTAGATGAGATCTTGAGGAGATGTGTTATGGAGGTAGAAAGACCATTGATTCTTGCAGAAGCGCATGAAGGCATCGCAGGAGGACATTATGCAGGGAAAGAAACAATGCAAAAGTTTCTCAGAGCATGCATCTGGTGGCCTGCTTTACATAAGGATGCTAAGGAATACTACGAAGCTTGCGACGTATGTCAAAGAGTAGGAAAGTCGTCTAGAAGGGATGAGATGCCTTTGGCACTGCAATTGACATTACAAGTATTCAAAAAGTGGTCCATTGACTTTGTGGGACCTATTAACCCACCAGGAAGGCACACATGAGCGAGATACATTATCACTGCGACAAATTATTTGACCAGATGGGTAGAAGAAAGAGTAGTTAAGGACTATAGTGCAGCCACAGTTGCACAGTTCATCTTTGAGCATATCATAACCAGATTTGGATGCCCGAAGATCCTCATGAGTGATCAAGGCACACACTTCATCAAAAAAACTATTGAAGCCTTGACTCAGGAATTTGAAGTTCATCATCAGAAGAGCACTCCATACCACCCACATGCGAATGGTACAGTCGAAGTTTACAATGGTGCCATTTCGGTTGTCAAATGCACCCGTTGTTTTTATGTGCTTAATGAATGGTGTTTTCCGATAATATTTAGACAAGTTTGTCCTTGTCTTTTTGGATGAAATCCTTGTATATTCCAAGTCAGAAGAAGAGCATGAGAATCATTTGAGGATGGTGTTACAAGTATTAAGGGAGCATCAGTTGTATGCCAAATTAATTAAGTGCTCATTTTGTCATAAGAAAATTCATTATTTGGGACATATCATTTCAAAGGATGGGATAACAGTGGTGTTAGGAACCAAACATCAATATAGCATAGAAAAACCTCAAAAAAGTACTCAACGCCTTGAAAAAGAGATAATTTCAGATAATAAGCCTCTTCGAGTTGGCAACCTCCTTTTACCCCACTTAAATGTTCAAGTACAAGATGATTCAAAATGAAAATGTCTCCTTGGTATATATAAGAGACTAGGAGGTATAATTACAACTAATGGCCTAAAGATGACATAAATAAAATAACATTACTAATATAATATGCCCCAATTAAGGGGTAATGAGCCAATATTAGGGCTTAACATTCCCCTACCCTTGAGACAAGTGTTGTCCGCAATGTTTGAGTAACTCTGGATGCTTCTGTATAAAAGACTCATCTTCCCAAGTGGAATCTTCAGCCGGTAGTTTCCTCCATTTAATGAGATACTCTGAAATGGATCTATTCCTCAACTGGCGAATTCTTGTGTCAGTGATGGCTTCAGG
>ML782343.1:470163-486042 GCA_009831015.1 Picea engelmannii | reverse complement strand
GAGCTACACAGACAATTGATGAGAAGTGGACCAGGATACCAGAAAGAAGGAATGATTACAAAAGAGATGAATATCCAAGAAGACCTCCTACCTTCAAGAATCAAAGAAGCTTCAATCAGTATGAAGGAAACTATAGAAGAGTAGATCATGAACCCAAATGGACTACATCACAAAGAAGGCCACTTACTCCAAGGTATCAAAATTTCTTTCTTGGTCATTGTTATACAAAATTTTTGGACATAAGGCAATTAATTGCAAAATCAATGAAAGGAACAAATACACAAGAAACATGAATGGTGTAAATAGAAGATATGAAAATAATCGTGGATTTGTCAACAAAAGTTATAATTCATTTTTCCCATTGATGGACAAAAATATTGTATGCTACAAATGTAATTATCTTGGTCACAAAGCACGAGATTGTAGATATATGAATGAAGATGTCCCTATGCCAACCACAGTATGGAGAAGGAAAGAGATTCCAAACAATGAAGATTTTCGAATAGCATTAACCATTGAAGAATGTAAAGAAGAAGATGAATGGAACATAGACAGTGGATGTTCTTCACACATGACCGGGGATCAAGACAAATTCATCAGCTTGAAGAGAAAGGGTGGCAATTTTTCATTTGGAGATGACTCATCTGCAAAAATACTTGGAGAAGGTGTAGTAGAGATTGGAAGAAAAAATGTAAAAGAAAAAAATGTCCTATTGGTTGAAGACTTGAAGCATAATCTACTCAGTCTTAGTAAAATGTGTGATCAAGGATACACTCTTACGTTTGACTCCCGAAAATGTAAAATCAGAGAAAATAACTCAGGAAGATTGGTTGCAACTGCAAAAAAAATACTGAACAACATATACATCCTAGACATGAAGAAGAGAGATAATGAATAAGCCACACAAAAGAATTCCAAGGAAGAAAAAGTCCCAAAGACCAAAAATAAGGATGAAGTATTATTGAGTGCCACATGTTCAGGGGGAGCAACCCCAAAGAAGAGAGTTACCTTTTGCCATTAAACTCAGGGGGAGAAAGCCCTACCCTTTTCCATTGATGTCAAAGGAGGAGAGAAATTGGGATCATGATGATAGGGGGAGCATGATTGTTGCCATCAATGACAAAGGGGGATATTGTTGGAAGATTGGTTGTTGTCATTGATGTCAACCCTAGTCATGGGTTTTGGACCGCAAGATTGATGAAGGTATTTGGAAATGAAGGAAAATGCACATGTAGATACAACACCCATGGATGTATAGTATACATCATGTTGTTTCCGGTGGTATGTGACACGTCATGTGGATCCTCATGGTTGAGGAGAAATGAATTTTTGAAGATGACAAAGTGAATTGAAGAAGGAAGTACATGTAGTCCCTGAAGATAATTATAGAAAAGAAGTACAAAATAAGAAAGTGTCAGTTCGGCCCTAATGTTAAAATGAAGTGACATAAATGGTATAAATACATATCATTATACATTCATTTGATACACAAGTCGAATTTCAAAGGAAATCATAAGTAAAGAAGGCCAAATTTCAAGGGAGGATGAAGTCTTTTGGTGATGTGTTCTAAGGTATGTTATTTTCAGGTCATCTTACCATTTTCGCTATAACTTTTTTCTAGAACGATTCATATGGTGAAATTGTTATTGTATTGAGAAGACATATCAAGGTACCTATGGTCAAAGTTTCAACTCTTGATTCACTATAATTATGGACATACACTCTGTGGAAGATAGGGTTTTTGACCAGTCCTGAAGCTAGTCAATAAACAAGTGTTCCGGGTAAAACAATCATAACGTATTCATATAGAATCCAAATGAAGTGGGAAAAATTGCATTGGAAATATTACAGACTTTAGTTTCTTGTGTGAGAGTTTTAGAATCTGATGTTAAATATTGAGCGCAGAGCATTCTGTACAAGTTCGGTCTCCTGAATAAACCAGAATTGAACAAGGTCTACCATTCTCTCTATAACTTCTTTTTGGGCAGGATTTAAGGAGTGAAACTTGGAGAAATTTCAGAGAATACATTGAGTAATATTATCTACAGGATCAGAGTATTCCAAGAATTTAGGAATTTCATAAATTGAAGAAGTCTCAAGAAGCATTATTAGGTTCTATGTGATGGTTGGTTGATGGTGATGATTTAATGTAAAGTTTTATTATCTCTCATATATTCTTGGGTGGAAAGAAGGGGAAATGATGGAGAGTTCAAATATCTCTTGATATTGTAGGATTGTATCTTCCTATTGGAGTTTTATCCCTCCCTTTACATTTGGAAGTTGTAGCTACCTTTGGAAGTCATTACTTCCCTTGAACAATAACTATTGATTATTTCTCATATACTGTGCATGGTGTATTGTGGTGTATTGGTGTAACTCTTATACTATTGTTCATTCCTCATTGGATATAATTGAATGGTTTAAGTATAAGTTTAAAAATATTTTATATTGTACTTGATACTGATTCACCCCCCTCTCAGTATCAACAACTAGGAGACATCCTCTAAATCTAAAGCTTGGTGCGTTGCTTGCCTTGCTGAAGAAGTTGTCCTGCTTAGCTTATTGAAGCCTGTCATGAACCTGTTGCTGGAGGGGTTGGATCTGTTCAACCAATCTAGTTTCATGATCTACCTAAATGTGGGAGGACTCTGTTGGTGAATATGCAGCATGGAGAGTATGAAGGGTTACGTTACAACCTTGCTTGATTGGGCAGTGTGAAGGAACCCCTGTAGATGCAGCAAGAACATCTTGGTACTCTTCTACAATATTGTCGATCTGCTTCTACTGGATATAAAGGTCTTGGGTTGAGGCTACAGTGGTTGCAGTGTTCATTTATTCACCTTCTGATCGGATTGTGAAGAGGCAAAACTTTGCAGTATGAGAGATTATTTTGTGGCATTGTTTTGGTGGGACAATAGTCGAAACTACCTCTGGTATCTTGTATAGTTGACCCCCCAAAGTAACAATGACGCTACGAGGTCGAGACTCATAAAAAAAATGACGCCTCCACATATATGACTGGCCTAATAGAACATCGTAGACTTCCAGTGGGGAAACATCACACAATACCTCATCCTTGAAATGATTGATGTCGTAGAATAGGAGACAATGTTGGCTGACACGAATATCTTGACCCTGGAAAAGCCACTCGATGTTATATGGCTGTGGGTGTGGTGTTGTTGGAAAATCCAATTTCTTTAAAACCTCTTCTGAGATGATGTTATTTTGGCTTCCGCTATCAACATTAAAATGCAGCGGGGTCCTCTTCACCCACATCTGTGAATGGAAGAGGCGCTCCCCCTCCTCATGATCCTCTTCTGGTTGGATTGTTGCATTTGTGATAGTAGCAGTGGGTTATGCATCAATGATATATCTCCTTTTATTATTTTCTGAATCAGGGTCTAAGTAGGGGTTCAGCTCTTTGTCTTTGATCTCGACCACCAATGACTATATTGAGCGGCATTCATCAGTGTTGTGCCAAGGTTTTTTTTGGAACTCACGACACTTTTCGATGTCTTTCTTAGACTTCTAGTTACTCTTCTTTGTCTGCATATGGGATTGGCTCTCTTGAGGTTGGCCTGCCTTACTTTGTCCTTCATTATGTGAGTTAGAGTTGCCTTTGCAATGTTTCTCCCATTTACTCTGCTGCTTGAATTTATGCTCAATTTTGACTGCAAATCGATAAGCATCTCTCAGTGAGGATATGTCCAAGAAATCCATCTTTGTTTGGATGTACTTATGTAGACCACTGCATTACTTCAAAACCAAGTGTCACTTGGAGTCTTTGATATGCAACTTTGAGCGCAAGGTATGAAGGAAGTTGGTGTACTCCAACATCATTTGGTCACTTTTCTGATGCAAAGTTGTCCATGTCATGTATTCATCATCATAGTTTCTGACATGGTAGAACTCCTCCTTTAGGGAATCTACAAAGGCCACCCAAGTGGGTTCTCTCCCAAATAGTGTAGATTCATCCACGATGTACCTCTCCCTGTAACATTCCCACCAATATCTAACATGGGGAAGGGATTTAAGGAGCACGAAGGTGATATTTTCACTGTCAGAAAATTTTTGGACAAAGTAATAACCTTCTAGAAGATTCAACCACTTTTCTAGAGCATCTGCATATATCTGGCCTTCAAATAAGGGGATATCAAAATTGACTTGTACCTTGAAGGGTGTCGCACTTGCAAAATATCTTATTTTCGAATATTCCTCTATTGTCGTCATTGGTATTCTTCGAAGGATCTAAGAAAAGTTATCCATCTTCTCGTTCCTTTTTCGCATGAGGTATTCCTCGAGCAACATATTGAAAGGATCTCATGCTTTTTCATCTCTCTTTTCTTCCGCCATGGGAGGTCACTTGGGCAGGAGAGAGCAGTTGTTCTCAAGTGAAACTAGCTTGAGACCCGACTCTCTATACCCTGACCTCGTTGGGGACCTGCTCTAAGAAACGACAAAGAGAAGCCTACTTTGATACCATTGATCTGGATTATTTTGAGAACAACATGAAGAACAAAATATAACAGAATTAGGTAGCCTATATCTAAAAATAAAGAGATGTTATCTATGCTTCATTTGCAACAAGATTTGCATTACACTCCATTGCATGCTTAAAGGGACTCCTTTACCTCAATTATATATGAGAGAGTGAGAGGAGAAAAATTCCCATGATGCATGTGGGATAAATTGGACTAAGTTTATAAAATGACTTAGGCATGAAAAACACTAGGACTTCCCGGGCGGTCACCCATCCCAGTACTACTCTATCCTGAGCACGCTTGACTGCGGATTTATAATGGGATCTAGTGCATTAACGCTATGTTGTAGGCATGTACATAAGACCACCAAGAAATCATTAAATTATGTCCGTAATTAACAAACGAAGATGACATTACATTCCATTCCCCATCAAAAGGGTGAATATCATGGTCTATCAAAACCACAGGCTCAAAATGGTGATTCAATGAAAAAGGTGGATGGCCATCGAGATCCATCTTGATCAATGCTATCAAAATGCCAATATGGGTTCATTTGGAAAACTTGTCTCTCCATATGTTGCATTAGAAAGTGTTTTAAAACTTTTGGGAATAAGTCCTTTGGCAGATACATCAAAAGAGATGTAGATTAGATTCAAAAGGGTAAAAGGGCCTCTTGACCTATGCTCAAGCATGTAATGAGATCAACATCAACAAATTTTTATTGGATAAGATCATTATTGAGGTGGACAACTCTTGATGGATATAGGTATTAGATTATGAGTATATGAATTTTAAGTGTAATACTTGCCAACAAAAAAACCATCTTCAAGATTATTTTCCTTCAATGATCATTAACTTGAAGAAAAAAGGTAAAAACTCCAAACCCAAGGGATGAATGTAACCAACACCCATGTTGAGTCATGTTACTGCAGAAAATGAATTAGCCGACTAAAATTGAATTAAAAGTGCCTCATACATATAATATAAAACTAAGGAGCAGTAGACCCATAAAACTACAACAAACAACATGTCAATTTATCCATGCATCTACAACATTTATAAATTCATGAATGCATGAAAACCTAGAAAAACATAACACAATATTTAGATAAACATTTACACAATGGAATAATATAAGAATAGAACATAAACACTTGTTTGTTAATAATTAACCAACTAGATGCATACGAAGGATGAACGTCCCAGCCATAGGTGATGTTGTTCATTTTGTCTCAACAACAAGCCAACCCCAAGTTGAGGCTATGAATCCATAAGGAGATCCATCCCATTTGTTTTCCACTCTCCACACACAGTAGCCTAAATACCTAGGTTCTACTCCCACAATAGTTCCAATCCTCCAGCTCTCTCTTTTCTCCACAACCTGGACTACCCAAGGAATGTACCCCCTTCACTGCTCACAGTCCCTCGGGATCCACCGTTCACTTATCAAGGACCTATTTCACTCAGTTGGCCAGGAATCTCTAAATTGGGGACTCTAGGAACTCTCAGTTGCTTAAGGATTTCTCACAACATCCTTCGCAAGGCTCTTGAGTCATTTCCTCAACAGGAAAAACACAATATTGGCTTTCAACCCATTTTGCAAGCACACAGGCCTATTTTCCTGCATAACCACAACCCAACCATGGTTTCCTTTAAGAACATCATGGCTAGTGCTCTTCCCCAACACTCAACTCTCCTCTTGTTTCCCAAAAAGTGTCTGTAAAAATTGTCCCCATTATCCATACAAATTTTTCTTCTTCTCCCTTGTGTGTTTGAATCTCACTCTTCCAAATATGATTGTATTGCATCCCATGCTCTCCAATAACTATGGGATGTGAACACTCACACCCACCCTCTTACATGAGTTTAAATTATTGGATTTGGGAACACTCCACAACAATTAGAAGGTTATACATAATGATAATAAAAAATAGGAATGTGGGTTTGAATTAATACCCATTAATAATCCCCCCTTGGACCCCTCTCTCTTGTGGAATCATAGAACCCCATCATTTTTCATCTCTTTCATATCACAACCATCAATTATCACTTTTATTAATTATTCAATGCACATAATATTCAATTCGACCCCTGACCACATTAAATCAATACAGGCTCTTCCCCAACACATCGACTCACCATCCTAGTTCACATTTATCCAATTACATTATAATTCATGGGGATTAAAATTGGGGATGTTACATTCCCCTCTCCCTTATTTTTGCATTGTCCTCAGTGCATACCAACCTACAAGTGTAATTTCATTTTACCATTCCAGATCCCCGACCATTAATCAACATATAGGATTTCTGGCCCAAAATCACACATGCAGTCCAGCCTAAAAAAAATAACATATGCACTTTGGCCCCAATACCACAAATGCATAGAATATCTAACCCCCAAAAATCATAAATGCATAAGAACTCTGGCCCCAAAACATATATAAAAAGACACCCCGGTCCAAAACATATACATAATCCACTAGCATTCTTTTACCACTATCTTGATTTCCACTAGCTCTCTTCCTCTTAACCTTCCCAACCCAAGAAATGTGCCACTTCACTACTCACATTCCATCGGGAATCCCATTCATTTATCATGGTTGAACCAAGGAATGTTCCCCCTTCACTGTCCTTAGTTTGTCAGGCTGCACCATTTGTTTATCAGGGTCTCTCTAGCACAGGTAAGTGGGAATCTCACTACTAGGATCTCCAAGGACTCACTGCTAGGAAGAAATACCAAGAAAATAACCAAAAACAACCTTGTTGCTACAATGCAACTCACCCAAGAGTTCACTCTTCAAGCCCGACAACCTGATTCTTTTGTTGTACTCACCCTCTAGGCTCAGGCATCCCTTTCACTATTATACAGTTTCTCAAGCGATCCATCATTTGCCAAGATGTTCTCATGTAGGCGAATGCCAATTTATACTAGACTTCCACTAGAAATCTATAACCTATGGAAATCATCCCATCTGCATCATATGCATACAGTCAATATGAGACATCATCATACAATTTTCATTATAAAATTTCTAATTTATTTTACACAAGAAAACAAAATTTTCCAAACATGAGTTTTCTACTCATAGTTGTCTAGTTCTTGCAACAGTAGATACCAGTCTTGTTTATGGGCTTACATCCCTTCCATATCCAATACCATTTCCCCTGTAGTTTTCTCAATTTCCATGCAACAAAACAAGGTGTTAGCATATCATAACAATTTTCAATTATTAATTTCTCACATATCTTTTATACAGACAGATAAAATTTCCCAGGCATGAGATTTCTTCTCATTATGTCTGGCTCTTACAACTGTAGATATTAGTTTTCCTTGTGGGCTTACATTATTTTCATATCTAAGACTACTCTACCTGCAATTTCCTCAACTTTCTTGCAGCCAAACAAGTTGTTAGTATCTCACGCACAATATCATTTCACTACAACATTTGCATTCAATCCATGAAGTGATTTTCAAAATTATGTTAATCTAAAAATTCCATCACTTCCAACTATTGTTCATATTAAATAGAATGAAACCATCATTCCTCACACATGCATTATCTAGCATACAAATCTATTCATAATGCAATCAACTTTTACCTATTAATAAACCCAATGTGTCAATACCCATGGCCACATTTACCCAATGCATTCTTGCATTGACACTGGAATACCATATGTTTATGTAATGTATTCCACCATGTGAGTTGGAAGGTATGGCCCATTCCTCAACACATCATCTAAACTCTTCCCCAATTACTTCCTCAATTATTTGGATACCTTTTCAACCCATACACAACACTAGGAATATAATTCTCTTAGTGTTCTCTCGTGTCGGCAAAGAGGTTGCAATACAAACATCGTTTATATAGGGGAAAACCATCATGCACTTATATGGAACTATAGCCCTTCCATTTCCAACCACATCATGGCCTCACACATGGCCATCCCTATTGACATTCATCACTACAACAAGAGTAATGTCTCCTGACTTAACTTGGTTATGATATCATAACCGACATAACAAAATATGCAATTAAATTTCCCATAAATGCATTCAAGCAATAGATAATATTTTCATACTCAATGCCTCTTGCCTTTACATCAATTCAAATATTGAGTTTTGACTGAGGGAATTCTTACCTCAATTCTCTTTATCATTTATACATCATAACAACCCCAAATGCATACTTGCATGGTTGTTATCAATTTACTTGATGCTACCTGATCAACTGGTATTTTGTAGAAGCTCAAAGGATCCCTTCACCAACCTCTTGATCAACATTTCCACCATCCTTGTTTGTCTTCATATGGATGGATACCATAAAAAACAGTATCACCATGCTTTGATCATTTTTCCAGTATACACAATCCATCATTATTTTTATTCAAATATCATATATATATATATATATATATATATATATAACAAACTACTCTTATTCTATACTCATGCCACCAACATGTTCATGCATGTCCACATGCATAAAAGCACATCAATGTGCACCAAGCATTTGATATTTCATGAATGTTTATGCACATGCATTATTTCCTTTTGTATGCATCATGCATCAATTCGATCATGTACTCCAGTGCATATCTATTTCAGATTTAATTAAATTATTTGGTTGTTGTCATAGATGGTTGTCCTTGAATTCGTATAGAACCTTGTTAATTCCCTATGCACTACAATTCTGCTCAATTGTGCACCATTGGCCCCTATTATAAACCTTTCATCCAAGCCCCCACTTGACCATTCTGTTTTTCCAGCTACTAGATCCATAAATGCTGCCATCTCACAACTTCTTTCTTTATGTAGAGAAAAATTGTCCCAACATCTTTTGGCTATAATTCTCAATATTCATAGTGTGGTAATCATGCACTACTCCAACTAAACATTAGCATTACAATCTAATTACTCATTCCCCATTTCCTTGACCAAACCGATCTTGAAATATCATTATCATTAATTAGCATTTCAACATTCTATAATATTTTTTTTATGTCATATTTATAACACTCTTTTCCATCCATGGATTTGATCAATTTTAAATACCTCCCTTCACTTCATTAAGTGATTCACTGTGAATCACTACTTGGCCATTCAAGACCACTTTGCTTCAATTGGAATGCTACACTCTTCCATTCTCACATGTACTCTTCTTTTGGTGCATACTCTGATAATAGAGACAACTTTATTGCTTTGGGTATTTTAGATAAAATTGCTAGATCATATCTAACAATCCCAATTCCTGCATTCTTATACTTGCACATGAGATCATTTTTCCTTCTCTTGTAACAATCTCATAGCCTTCACTATATTTCCAACTTCAAGGCTATGGAGTCCTCTTTAACTCCTTGTGCATGCAATAACACACTTCACCTATTGGATTCATGCTTTATGTAACGACCCTGCTTAAATAGATGTATATGATTATTAATTATAATTAATTTAATAATCTAACTGTCCTAAAAGTTAGCTAAACAATAATTATTTCTTAAATAATATTAACTAATTAATTATTATTAATTACTTGTTCATGTCTATCAAAGATTAATTAATTATTAATTGACTCATTAATTAATTAAGTAAAGAATTAAAGGGGTTAATAAGTTTAATTTGTTAAAGACTTACGTATTTGGGAAGGGATAGGACATTAAATATAAGGATAAGATATTAATAAGGGATAAGATAAGATAATAAATACGAAAGGATAAGATAATACATAAATGGATAAGGAAAGTAATGAAAGGGGAGAGAGTTGGGGAAGAGGGAATATGACGGGGAGAGCCTTACGGTGGAAGGCATTCTTTTGGAGGAGGATTTTATTTTGGAGGGGGACAAAAGTACTGGTTTCTTGGCTTGGATTTTTTGGTTATGTGGTAGAGTTCTGCAGTCTTTGAGTATCATTGCAGGGGGCACCGAGTTGCTAGGGGTTTTGGGCACGGGGGCCAGGATATCCATATGGTATCCTGGAGCTAGGAAGTTGTCCTAGTTGGCAGGGTGGAAACACGGTTTGGGCAGAGTTGGTCCGTGGCTTCAAGCTAGGCAAGGCAACAACAAGAACAACAAGACAAGCGGAGGGTTAACATCAGACCAAGGTATGTTAATTTACGTATTTGTTTCATTTTGTCATGAAATTATTATTCGTTGATAAATTTAAGTTAGCGAAGTTACTGTTATGAAGATTATTATTCTGTTATGAAGTTATTGTTTCAGTTTATGGAATAAATTGATGTTTAAATTAATACGGTTACTACACATGGTATCAGAGCTATTTGTTTGAAATCTGGGCCTGAGGGCCAAGCTCCAAGCTCTAGCTTCAACCTCCACTAACCTGCAAAGAAATACCCAAAAATAAATATCAGACACACGAATCAAAAGCCACCTGTTCTATTATTTTTTCCCCTTTGAAAACCTGCTAACAATAGAAAATTTAAACTTGAGTATAATTATATGGAAATTCCACTGTTTAATAGGTACAATGGTTACCAGACAATTGGAACAACAAAAAAATCTAAGAAAGAAATTGATCCAAGTATGTAAGTTGGAATGGCATATATAACACAGAATGTACTGTAATCTTTAAGAGGAACATAAATTGTAAAATGAGGAGAAACTTGTAAAATGGTACTGAATAAATTCGGCTAACTAGATTTAAATACACGGGGAGAGAAACTAGAAGACACCATTATGTTGTTCGGACTTTGTAAATATACACCTCCATAAATAGAATCAATAGCTAACTGACAATCACCGCATAGAGCGAAAGAAATCATTGTTAACAAAATAAAAATTCAATATATTAAAAAACGACCATAAATAATCAAAATATGATATAATAAAAGTGAGAAATTAAACTATTCTAGATCGTCTTCCATGTGCATGAGCTCGCATGAGCTCCCATACTGATTATATTAGAACAACGAGAGAATGAAACCAGTAGTATTTACCCACTCTAATTTAATTAGAGTGGCCACGAGAAAGAAAAATAATTACATGGGAAAGAAAAATAATTACACAGTAATATTTAGCTGAAAACTACTAGCGTATCTATCATTACACGGGAAAGAAAAATAATTACCAATACATTGAAATACGATTGAGTGGACTATATGAAGCTATGCTATTAGTATAAGCGGTTGAATCCCTGTGGCAGTTCAGTGATGCTGGAAGTTCCTCCAAACACTTTAGCGAAATGCTTTTAGATTCAGCTAAATCCGAAACCGTATGGATTCTCCAGCTAAATCTGAACAGATTTCGGTCGAATCCCAAAACCGTTGACAAATTTCTGGTTCTATGAAGCTCACAAAGCTCAGAAGTGTTTTTGATGGAGTTCCTATGGCTACATATATTGGTTGCTCGTTTTTGCACCACTGACAGAGGCCTCATGATGGTCCAAACACTCCAGATGCATATGGGTTACTGAATTTGAAGATAGCATCTCTCCTATGTGTTTGTTGTTGGCATTAAGCCATCTAGTCTGCTCAACAACATGTCTATGTCTCACTAGTTCAATTTCATTTCTGAGTTGAGCAACCTTTGATTGCAACTCTGAGATCTTGATATCAAGTCTCATTTTTCTGCCAGTTGCAAAAACATTCTATTATGGGTATCATACCCAAGGAAGGGGGAAAGCCCAGTCATGACATTATTTACAAGGGTTCTTGCGGCTACCCCTCCTTTGAAGTTTGGTTCACCAAGTAAATTGAAAAGACAGACACCGAAGGAAGTGGAAGTCTATTTCTGAAGGTTGCAGAGATAGTGTTGAGGGAAGATAATAGTCTTCCCGATCATAAAGAAATGGAAGCCCAGATGAGATCTCCCAACCGCAAGGAGAATCTGGAAGTGATTACTGTTTCCTTTCTCTCTTTGCGCCAGGACGTTTTCCGAGGTGCCTCAGGTCTTCTAGATTGTAATCATCCTCTCTAGCCATGACTTGTCCATAGGTTAGAATTGTCTTGAGCTGCATTACTCAGGATTGGAAATTTTATCGGTTGCAGTGTTCTGCACAAACAATCAATTGGCAATCGTAGGTGAGGTTCACAGATTGCAAACAAGTTACTATTCTCTTTCGGTGAAGCCTCGCTGGTTCCACCCTTTACACCTGTCTTCTTTTGGAGCATTTTGGTCCAGGCCCAATTTCGAGTGGATGAAAACACATTCACGGAACTTGCAACGGGTTTGATGCAGACGTGCCTTTCCTCTCCATTCATGCATCTGTTTTGACAGAGACAGGAACAACAAAAGGTCATAATTGTCAAATGATTTGGGTTACAATTGCACTAATCAATAGGTTCTCAAAGGTCTCACCTGAGCTATTAGATCAAACAATTTGAAATACAACCATGGTAGCTAGATGATGAATACCCAAAGGGATGAATTATTTTGAGAAAATACTATCAGAAGGTAAGCATAAAAAAGAATCTTCAGATAAACAAATCTGAGTAAAAGGATTTGAATAAGAATACCATTTTTTTTTATGCAATCGACAACGCAATTTACATGCCTGTTATGCTATTCCAGCTACATTTGTTCTTCTAAAAACTGCAATTTCCAGAGCTGCTGAGCATTGATCTATATTTCTTTCGTATCCTGGCTACAACTTCTTTTCTCTCGTTCATACCCACTGAGAGAGAATAAAGCCTCTTCTTGAACAAAGCCCTGTGTCGAACGCCAAGATGTCGAGGAGGAGCTCATCGGGTTTTTTTTACTTTGCACAAATGCCCAGCCTATATATTGTATAGCCGCCTCCCCTCTCCATAGATAAAAACGCCCAAGAAACAAATTACTGAAGAAAGATGCAGAGAGAACGACCATGGTGACCGACCGTGTAGCCAAAAGAAAATGATGGGAATTGTAGAGTTAGGGTTTAGTAAAGGAAGACGCTAGAGGAAGCAAGGCGGGCACGTGGAATCCATGCGTGTCGGCACTTGTTTTTTTTTTTTATTATTATTTTGATTTTTATCTTATTTTATTAAAAATTTTATATATTTATTATTAAAATTTTGTGTGTGTTCGTTTATATTTTATTTATTTATTATTTTAGCATAAAAATAGTTTAGGTTAATTTAGTTTAAATTAATTTAAAGTTAATTTAGGTTAATTTAGTATAAAGTAATTTTTTTTTTAGATAATTAAGTAACTTTAAAATTATTAGTGTAACTAATTATCTAATTTTATTTTTTTTAATTAAATTAATTGTATATTTAGTGTAAAGTAAACTACATTAATTTAATTAAAATGTTAGAGGGTCCATGGGTTTTGAACCCAAGACCACCCACCAAGCGAAGCGCCTTAAGAAGAGCACTAACACCAACACGCCACACATATCACTTTTACAAATAAATTCACATATAAATAGTTTAATTATCAATAGTAGCAAAGTACTACCCTGACGATAAATCTCCGATTGTCCAAGCGTCAGGTTCACGAGACCGTACACACAACTCATTGAGCCAAGCACCAAGTCCCTCCACTCCATTCCACCAATCAAGTGAACGCTAAATCTCAATGCAGCAATCGACAACACCAACACTATGCGCCAAGGAAAAGCTCCCGAGTCAAGCATCGGAGGATATTTAGTTGTAAGAGAAAAGTTAAAAGGACTTAGACTAGGATAAGCAGGAAGGAGGCGACATATGCACTAGGAGAGTAAGCATAGGAATTGGCGAGTATGGCGCAAGGCTAGCGTAGCTACAGGGCAAGGGAACCAATAGTTTTTTTTTTATATAGGGGTGAAGAAATCAAGCTTAGACGCTTAATCCTAATCCTAACCTAGCCAATCCCCTAAAGGAGTAATGTCTGTTTACAGACAAGTAAAGAAAAATTACGCCTAACCCTGTTTCTAGTTTGAGTAGCACCAATTTGAAACGTCCTTTAACTCACCCTGACAACTTTGGTTGATGCAGGTTAAAGCATACAGGATGGTCAGGACTCGAGGGAGTCGAGGCAGGGGAGAGTCGTCGCAAGCACCGCCAACACCACCAGGGCCACCACCACCATCGCCCGAACTAGCTCTCATACTGCGCTCGTTGGAATCCATTAATGAGACTTTAAAGGGGCAACAACCGGCAGAAACTGAAGTGGAACCCCCATCGTCTGGAATGGGTAATCCAAAAGCGTCAAGGGATTCAGGGGGGGGACCTCCACCCGAAGACATCACACGAGAATTGCAGAAGATCAAACTTCCGAAGTTTGCCGGGGGTCGTGCCAGTGAACGCGCGGAAGCATGGTTGGAAGACATGACAAGGTGTTTTTCATTAAGGGACTATGCGTCCAACTCAAAGGAAAAGATCACAATTTTTCAGTTAAGAGATAGCGCCTTGAACTGGTGGGGCAGCCTGGAAAGACAACTGCACCTTACCCCAGACACAGTATCTTGGGAACTTTTCGAGGAGAGGTTCCGAAGGAAATATCTACCAGCATACTACAAGGAACAATAGGCAGGGGCATTTCATGCCTTAGTACAGCGAAACAGAACTGTGGAAGAATATGAGATCAGATTTATGGAACTGGTCAAATATGTTTCGTATATGGATAATGACCAACGACAGGAAGAGCGCTTCATCTATGGATTGAACCCTAAGATAAGAGCTATGGTGCGTATGTGGAAACCGTCTTCAATAGAGGAAGCGGTGGAAAATGCGCGTTATGCGGAAGAACACGTGAACTTAACCAGGGGTACAAGACCGACATTTCCGCATCGCCCTGGATTTGTAGGAAAGGCCTCGAGGACATTTCCTAGGGGAGGGGGCTTAAGGCCACTGCCATATCGTAACAGAGTCGCACCAAGGACAGTAGCTGCAGGGATTTCAATGGAAGCAAGTGCAACATCTCGTTCATCGCCAACAATGCAGACAGGTCCACGACCATCTCAGGGAACAACTAGTAGGGGCAGGGGTTCCAGGGGAAGGAACTCATTTAAGAGACAGTCACATAACAGTACACAGGTTCAATCTCGTGTTACCTGTTGGGGGTGTGGAGGACCCCATTACCAGCGTGACTACCCGGAGTTACAATCAGGGTTTGTGCATAGAGAAGGAAAGGCACCGATGGGAAGATCAAGTAGCAACCACCAGATTTACGCAGTGGTTAATAACCGCCAGGCCGAACATCAATCCACGGTGGTGGAGTCATCAGGTACGCTAAATCATATCAATGTTAAGATTTTGTTTGATTCTGGTGTGACAGATAGTTTCATTTCACCATCTGCATTAGAAAAGAGTGGGTTGGCAGCCTATGAGCATGACGACTTTAAACAAGTCGAGATGGCTTCGGGGGAAAAACAAGCAGTAGGACCTAGTGTCGATAATTGTATAGTAGACCTGGGAGTGTGTACTACCAGGTTAAAGGTATACGTCACTGCTCTTGGGGAATATGACCTAATCATTGG
>ML782343.1:454533-465623 GCA_009831015.1 Picea engelmannii | reverse complement strand
CATTAAATATAAGGATAAGATATTAATAAGGGATAAGATAAGATAATAAATACGAAAGGATAAGATAATAAATAAATGGATAAGGAAAGTAATGAAAGGGGAGAGAGTCGGGGAAGAGGGAATATGATGGGGAGAGCCTTACGGTGGAAGGCATTCTTTTGGAGGAGGATTTTGTTTTGGAGGGGGACGAGAGTATTGGTTTCTTGGCTTGGCTTTTTTGGTTCTGTGGTGGAGTTCTGCAGTATTTGAGTATCATTGCAGTGGGCACTGAGTTGCTAGGGGTTTTGGGCATGGGGGATAGGATATCCATATGGTATCCTGGAGCTAGGAAGTTGTCCTAGTTGGCAGGGTGGAAACACGGTTTGGGCAGAGTTGGTCTATGGATTCAAGTTGGGAAAGACAGCAGTAGGAACAACAAGACAAGCGAAGGGTTAGCATTAGACCAAGGTATGTTAATTTACGTATTTGTTTCATTCTGTCATAAAATTATTATTCGTTGATAAATTTAAGTTACTGAAGTTACTGTTATGAAGATTATTATTCTGTTATGAAGTTACTGTTTCAGTTTATGGAATAAATTGATGTTTAAATTAATATGGTTACTACACTTTATGTGAGAATCTATATTGATTTTCCTTTGCAAACCATTCAGATTCTATAGCATCTGAATACTAATAATCCTTTGCTCTTTCTTTGACCTTTTCCAACCTTTTATCACCCACTCTACATCCCTGCACTTCCCTTTTCATCTCTTTGATGCTTCATCCAACTACATAAACTTGACCTCCTTCCCTATCCTATGGACTTTGGAATTAATCTAGAATAGACCCACACAATGCTCAATGGTGGAATATTATCCTCTTTCTTGAAATCCCTTTCACAGAACACTCTATGCAAAGTGCTCTTTTGTTTATTAAAAATTCCTTGTTAGTAATCTCAACCTCTCTTTATTCGTCAAAATATTGCACTTAAAGTGTGCCTATATACTTATGAATAGGCACTATCATGGGTTTCAATACTCTTCCTTACCCAATAATTACCTCTGGAACTCACCTCTATCATCTCGGAAAGTTTCTCCAAACTTTGACATTACTTGGAAAAATCTTCACATTGAGTAGTCGTAGGATTCAAGGAATCCAATTCCACTTTTTCCTACAAATTTATGGAGAAACCTGATTCTCCCCTAGATAACTTAGTCTTTTTATCCTTTTGTCTTTAGGATTACCTTTCCAATGACCGCACTCTTACTTCAATCTTATTTATGAGCCAAAAGTTATGGCCTCTTGAAATTCCATTCTACTCAATGGTGTCCTTCAAGTTCACCAGGAACATTTCTCCTTATTCCTTGAGAATTATTTGAATCAAAACTAAACTAAATTATGAGTGTATATCTATATTATCCTATCTAATATTTTTCCAATGACTAATTTCTTGCTCAATTATGAGCACTGAACATAAAGTTATAGCAATTGAATATTGTCAATTTGCCTCTTTTGTGCACCTTTTCTCAAGTGAAAAATAATCTTAAACACCAACTTTCGCCACCTACAAAGGTAATCATGTTAGGAACCAAGGAAAAAAATTTCATGACACGTATAATACTCATAACATTAAAATCACAACAACTTCCAGATTGTCAAACTGATACTCCAGTCAAAATATGCAACAATATGGAAATAAAACCTTTTCCCCTTTGCACTTCTCCTACATGTTTTTACATATCCAGATTCTAAATTTGGCTACATGGTTGTCTTCTATGGTTCATAATATTTCCATAGACTGCTCATGAGCTCCAAACGGACCTCTGAGTAGGGATTTATGCCCTCTGGAAGTAAACCGGTGTTGAAATTTTACCTTGATTGTTTCAACTATAACTTTCACATACAAGCTCTGTTTTGCAAACAAATTATCTCACTGGAAATCTCTCTCCAAGTAAAGTGTACTTTGGTACACTTTACTCTCTTGGGTTTTGATTACCTAAAAGCATTGTTTAGGGCCTCAAAATCACCCCACAAGTTAATGACCTACAAAAATATGAAAAAATCAGAAATTTTCATATAAAACTAACCATTTTACTGTTGTAGAAACCTTTTAAATATGAGTTGTTGATCTCAAATCGGGTGAAATCTAACTTGTTGATCTGAGCTCCATTGTCCATCAACAATAGGCATTCTCCTTTGGACACACACATCATTTTTCCCAAACTACCGACCTAATCGTCAACTATCGGCCCATTCTCTTGACAATTGATTTGCAACACAACACTAAACTGACCGACCCAGCCATTGGTCATCAACGATTTTCATTGGAGAATGAAGATCCTCATCAATTCAGTCGACGCCCAACCATCAGCTCATCGGGCATTGGTCATTTCTCTTGGAAACCACTAGTAACACATTGCTAAACTAATCGACCCGACCATCGGTCATCATCCATCGACGATCCTCGTTGACTGATGAAAAAACTCTCTAGTTCATCTTATCCGATCATTGGTCATCAACCATTGTCCATCCCTATTGGTTGAGTGGAAACTATAGATGTGGCATGAAACGTAGATTATAACATGGCATCAGGATTACATGGTGTTATAGGATAAATCGGTAGGTGCAAACACTAACTAATCTCCCTAGATCCGCCTAGATCTAGAACAAAACACACCAGAACATGAATCTTTCATTAAGTTTTAAATATTGAATTTACTAATTGAAGAGGGATATGTGACATACTGTTTAAATGTCTCTTCCTCTCGCTATCGCCATCCTAGCTCCATTCCAACACTCATACAATGATGATCCTGCAAAAGAACGCAACCAACCAAAGTGATAGTAGTAGCATAAACTCAATATAAACCTATGTATGTGATCAATGAATCATACAATAAAACACAACAATCTTTATAGGAAATAATTATATTACTTTATCATATTAAATGTGAAAGAGAGATTACAACCATGGCCTTGATGTCATAAGGTCCCTTCCAACTGTCCTTCGTTCCCCACACACTTCCACTCCAAGAATTCTGAGAGCATAGATCTGATAATATTCACAATCTATCTTGACAAAATGGCTCATCTAGCCAAGCTAACAATCTCCAAAGCTCAATCCAATCCAAGCTAATCCCAAAAAGCTCCAAAGCTCAATCCAATCCAAGCTAATCCCAAAAAGCTAACCTTCTCCATGAGAGCTCCTCTCCTTTTATAAGTTGAAGAGGATAAGGTGAGGAAGTTAGGATGATCCCACTAAATCATGAAAGTGAGTAAAATCCAAACCATTCTTATGCCACCTCACCATGGAAGTTTCTCTTTCTAGAAGCATCGAGAAGATGCTCGTTTTTTCCACGTATGAGCATTTTCGCACCTTGCCTATATAGCAACCTGCGAACACTTCGCGACCTAGCTGTGGTGCAGCCTGTGAAAATCAGGCATTTTCGCACCCTGCCTATATAGCAACTTGAAAACATCCTCTTTAATAGGGTTTTTACAAAGGAGAATGCAACTTATTTTCTCAGGAAAAGTTCTTCTCCCTTCTTTCTTCAAGAACTCAAACCACTGACCCCTTTGAAGGAAACAGATAGGTTTACATCATTAACGGTCATAGGGATGATGAAAATAATGTGTAACAGAGAGCCCCCCAAATTATGAAGTTAGAACAGAGTGATAGCTGAAATACTTTGTCGAGTGTGTGTAGGGAACAAGGAACAATCGATTGGAAACTTGCCAATTAACAAGGAAATACAGTGCAATAATATATCATCACTGAGGTAGGCATTCCCATACTCAGAATACAAATGACTCAAAGCATAAATGTCGACATGCAAAGATCCATGTCAAGTAAGACAAGTCATGGCCACCAAACATACACTATGGATCCATGCCAATATGACTCAAATCTAAACATAGCCACCAAAAATACACTATGGATCTATGTGTTAAAGACTCAAATTTGAACATAGCCACGAGACATGCAATGTGGATCTATGCAACAGTACAAACTAAATGTACTCCAATGCAACCTGAATCTAACAGAAAAGATTCAAGGTCTTCATCTCCACAACTCTATAGTACGAATCTAACCATGTGAATACATGTGTCGAAGTCGAACATGGTAGAAACCACTTGATTACCGGTCATTAGTGTATATCGTTAACAAGTGCGAGGGAAATCACCATTAATGTCAATGACTTCCAAGGTACACTAGTACAATCCAACAAATGTGAATTAATGAGTTGAATTCGAACACTCGGTGGAAACTTTCGATCAGGGGTCAATGATTAAAACCCATTGTCGAAAGAGAAGAAACTTTCCATTGAGGCATGCAAGTTCCAAGGTACCAATTGGTTTCTAAGTCTAATTCCTAGATAATGAGTTGAATTCGATAGGAAAAGACTCGTCATAGGAGGGCCTTAATGTATCCCCCATCAATGACACAAAACAAGTAACAAGATTTGATGTATATCAGAGTAACAACTGATTCAGGACTGACTCAAGGATGGTCGACACAATAGAAGGCTTAAGGACTGCAGAAATGGCCGACGTGATAGAAGGATTTATGGGTTGAATTTATTTTTTGAACATATTGACGACATGACAACTGTTTTGGAAACACTGACTCAACAATAGGGATCATAGACCAATTTGTAATCTTATAAGGAGTATGATCAAGAGACAAGCATATTTTCCAACCTAGACACAAAGCGAGTGAAAGAGTGTCATGTTCAAAAGTGACTCTTCCATGGAATACAGGTTTAGACATATTTCTTTCCCAAATTCCCCCCCACCATTTCTGGCAAGTACCTCTTTATTTTTACACAAGCTTGAGGAGGATAATATATGCTTGAAATGTAAGCTCATCCTTCAAACAAGTCCCTCGAAGTATGTTTAATGAACCCTAGGAAGGAGTGGTTTGGTCCCATATGGGTCTTTCGATGCTTGTTTTATGAGTCCAAAGAAAGAAAACTCAGGGGTTTTTCATGTTTATAGAGTCTAAAAAACACTTAAAGAGAACTCTCTCATTTCCTTTTTCGTAAAGTATTCTAATGAGACCGAAAAAGAGATAAACTATTGCTCAACAAACGTTTTCTTCAAATACTTTAATGAGCGTGAAAAGAACAAGATCGCTCGGCAAGCTTTTCATGTTTAGAGAGTCTAAAAAGAGATTAAAGGGAACTCTAGTGGGTTCCTTTTTCGTATAACCTTTACAAGTTCGAAAAAGTGATAAAAGTATACTCGGTTACATTCTCATTGATTTACAAGCATGAGAAAGAACAAAGACTAAGCTCGGTAAATTATTCTCATGTATTTACGAGCATGAGAAAGAACAAAGACTAAGCTCGGGATTGTTTTCATTTTTATGCAAGCTTTAAAAAAAACCGAAACTATGCTTGGACTTGGTTTCATTTTTACACAAGATCAAACCAGAGGAAACTATGCTTGAGGTAGGTGGTTTAATTTTTACACAAACTTGAACCATAGAAAACTATGCTTGCGACTTCCCAACGCATGGTCGGTACTTAGCCCCCAGCTTAAGAAACTAGCGGCTCTACTTCAGCATGAAGTTCACAGGCTGAAAGTATTTCCCCCCCAAGCTTCATTTCATCTAAATGGGAAGGAGAATGAAATGAAGCTTCAAATACTATACGTAGGACTTGACCCAAACAGAGAGGGGGAATTTGTTTCATTTTTTAACGAGCTTGACACATGAGAATAACTATGCTCATGACTCTAGGTATAATCCCAAGACCACTGTTTCATTTTTAATGAGCTTGACAGAGAAACGGGAACTATGCTCGTAACCTTTGTTTCATTTTTTTAACAAGGTCACCACAGAGACGCAAAACTATCCTCGTAACCTATGTTTCATTTTTTAATGAGGTTGCTACATAGACGTGAAAACTATCCTCAAAACTGGTTTCATTTTTTAATGATCTTGAAATTAGAAAACTATGCTCTTAGACCTTTGTTTCATTTTTTAACGAGGTTGCCTCAGAGACGCAAAAAATATCCTTGACTCTCTTCTTGATCATGGATTCCAAGAGGAAAATGCTCCAGAAGGACACTATGTCAAGGGACAAAACTCGGTCATGGCTTCCAAGAGGTCTTCACTGGAAGGCAGAAACACACTCTGGAAGGACAACATGTCGAGGGTTGCGACAGGAGTAAAGAGATCAGGCTCTAACAACCCTATCGAAGAGATCACCATGTCAACTACTGGATCTAAGTCATTGGAAGTTGAAGCCATGGACGACAACACCACATAATTGACATATGGCGGGGGTGATACTGTTTGCATATAAGAACTATTTAGGGAGGCAATCCAGTTGGGGTCAATGAATGAAAGTTTATCAACAGTCACAACTCATCCATCGTGAGGGAAAGATATCACACAAAAAAGAGTAGACACAATAGCTTTAATGGCATAGACATAATCTCTCCCAAGGAGTAAAGCGAAATCCAAGGGGTCTTGGACTACCATGACGTCAATAAAGACAATTTTCCCTCCCAAAGTTATAGGAAACTGAGGAATGGTCCCTAAAGGTTAACTGGTTCTTCTGTTAAAAGCTAACAGATTCTGCGTAACCGGCACAAGCTGAGGAAAACCCAAAGCTTGCAAAGCAAAAGAGGACAAAATACTAACGGGCGCACCTTCATCTATCTGTGTCTGAGGAATGTCTCGACCACAAACTTGTACTGTAATCTGGAAAGGAATGTGAGAGGGAAGACGAGGTCCAGTTAGCACACCCCAATCAAAATGGATGGCCACATTACTTGGAGGAGGTTCCATGGGAGAAGGAGGAATGTCCCCTGGCATGGTAGATTTTGTATCAACGAGAAAAATGTGGGCAGTATTGGGTTTACTCTCTAGTGGGAGAGTGTGATCGACCGATGACGAGATCAAATCGACCACTTGGGTTGCATTCGCCAAAGGGAGAATGGGGTCGACAGATGGAAATGGATCGACCACGTGGGTGACACTCTCTAACGGGAGAGTGGAATCGACCGAGGATGGGACCATATCGGCCGCTTTAGTTTCACTCTCTGCGGGGAGAGAAGGATTGACCGAGGATGGTATCGGATCAACCACTTTGTCAATTGGTTCAACTAAGGACGTGACCATATTGACAACATGATCAACCGGATTGACCGGTGAAGGGACCAGAGTGATCATTCCATCAACTATAGGGGGGTCAAGAGTAAGATTGTGATAAGTAGATGGAAGTTGAGACTGTGAAACAGTCATGTCTTCCAGTAATTTCGAGGCTTCGTCCATATGAGGGCAAATGTGAGTGATATGACTCCCTTTGTATAACATGCACGGGAGCTTGACTCTAATTTTATTCTTCCCAATCATATCATGACTGGTTGATGGGGGATCATCGACATGTTGTTCAAAGGCTGACGACATGGACTGGAGAGGAGATGCAGACCATGCTTCTATAACCTTGGATAGACCAGGGAAATCCTTAAGAAGATGGCTACCCTTACAAATCCTACAAGGGTACTTGGGCTTACGAGTTGTTTGGGTGATCTTGACATCATCAACACTCCCATCATGATTAACAGTAACTGGTTGCTTTCCAACATGTTTGACAGTGGTTGGAGGTTTTGACCCTTGTTTATCTTTTTTCTTCTTAATATTTTTTTTCTTCTTCTTCTTATTCACCGGGTTACTAGCTTCAAAACTTTCACTCGACAAAGAAGATGAAACGAAAGGTGACCTTGCAAGTGAAGAAGGCGAAGAAGACCTTACTAGTGAATAAGGTAAAGGCTCAACATGAGGTTGATGCTCTTGGGGGGAAGTTCTTGTGATTGAAGCACTAACTGCATTCAGGATTACCTGAGTGGAAAACAACCATACCAGTAATCCAATTGTGAGACCTAGAAGGTTCAAAGTAGCAATATGAGGAGGACCAATTTTTCCGTAAGAAGGAAAAAAAAAAAGGTTCCCCTGGAAAAGGAGTTCCTTCATTAGTCATTCTAGGAACTGACGCCATAAAAATAAAGATCCAATCTAGAGTCCACTAGGGAAAACAAACAACACACATTAAAAATCTAGTAAGCAAACAAGAAAACAAGCAAACAAAACCCTCTCACAATGAGCACACTAGTTGGTGGTGAAATCCAACGTCGCAGGAACAAAGTAAGAAGGCGATAAGATAGAGCGGGTGGAAAAGTTACGTTGACGACTTGCTTAATGGACTTACGCCTTGGTGCAAGCTCCCACACATAAACGTGGGTATACCCTCCAAGGAGCCCAAGTGAGTTTGGCCAACGTTGATTCCAAGTACCGTGAAGACTTTCCCCTCCACAGTCACCTTGGGTAAAGACCCTAAAGAGATAGGCCACTAAGGTTACCAATCACTACAGTGATTCCTGGGGAAAGAGTCGACAATCTGATCCACGTGCAAGGGCAGGGTATCTAGCCCAAAATCAACTTGAAAGGCTTCCACTCATCATTGTGGGTATACCTCTCAAGCAACCCCCATAATACACGTAATCTCTACACCAAGACCAACAAAGCAGGGTGAGTAACTCTCCCAGTCTCAATGCGACCTCGTGATTGACCCTTATGTTAGAAGGGCTTCCCGGGACAAAATGTAGTAAGTGGATTTAACTCTCCCTATCACAAGATACTATGTTTGTTTGCAGCTTTGGAAAGTTCTCTTTCACACCTATTCCAAAGCCCTACGACTAATCTAATGTAGGTTTGCTACCAGAAAATATAAAAATGTCTAATCAATTTTTATAAGCGCTTTATTTTATGGTTGTTGTTACTCAAGAGGAAAATGGCGTGGATAATATGGTGTTTTGACCGACTTGAAATTTATGCAAAGAGATGAAGATGCAATATTTTCATTTCGATGAAAGCTATGCTACGAGCAGGAGACAACATTTATCATTCCCAAATGCACAACGTCCCAAAATTTATTAAACTCAACAATATATAGATTCTCAAGAAATGAGAAAAAGAGACTATACACCAATGCACGATTCATGGCCCCCTAAATTTTTTTATGCAATTTCACTACTTCAAATGAAAGGATGCCCCCAATCTAATATAAAACAAAAAATTAAATTTTTTTGTTTCAAAATTTTTACTAAAAGCAATAATGAACTTTCTTAAAACAAAGAAACCCAAACTAAAAGTTTTCTTTTAAAGCGAACTATTCAAAAGAAATCTGATCTTTCCCTAAACAATTCTAAAGAAAACACACGCTTTGTAATTGAAATACACTCAAAGCAAGAGACTAATCCTTCAAAACCAAACAAAGCAAAGATGGCTAAAAGCAACTCAAAGAATGTCAACTAGACTGTAAACAGATCAATATAGGCTCAAAAAGTTCAATCCAGTTGATCAGAGCAAAACTGGGCATCAAAAGATAACAAGACCCAATCCAAAAAAAAATTACAAACAAGTTTGCAGCCTAGTAGTGGGGTGCAGTGTAAAAATCGGGTATTTTTGTAGTCTAGACACAGGTAGGGTGCGAACAGATCGCACTGGTTTAAACAGTGGGGTGCGAAAATCAAGAGTTTTTGCAGGATCCAGACAGGTACAGTGCGAGACTGTTTGTAATCAAAGAGATTTTGGAAAAAGGACAAAAAATCTAAGTGAACTTTCAGATCCAGAGAGTCTGGATGGATCTCCCACAGACTCAAAGACCAGAAATCAAGCAATCAAAGCAAGGGAAAATAGACTAACTAGGAAACAATTCGTTCCCCAGTGGAGTCGCCAATTTTGTTATAGGATAAATCGGTAGGTGCAGACACTAACTAATCTCCCTAGATCCACCTATATCTAGAACAAAACACACCAGAACATGACACTTTCCTTAAGTTTTAAATATTGAATTTACTAACTAAAGAGGGATAGGTGACATACCGTTTAAATGTCCCTTCGTCTCGCTATCGCCATCCTAGCTCCCTTCAAACACTCATATAATGATGATCCTGCAAAAGAACGCAACCAACCAAAGTGATAGTAATAGCATAAACTCAATATAAACCTATGTATATGATCAAGGAATCATACAATAAAACACAACAAGCTTTATAGGAAAGAATTATATTACTTTATCATATTAAATGTGAAAGAGAGATTACATCCATGGCTTTGATGTCGTAAGGTCCCTTCCAACTGTCCTTCGTTCCCCACACACTTCCACTCCAAGAATTATGAGAGCATAGATCTGATAATATTCACAATCTATCTTGACAAAATGGCTCATCTAGCCAAGCTAACAATCTCCAAAGCTCAATCCAATCCAAGCTAATCCCAAAAATCTCCAAAGCTTAATCCAATCCAAGCTAATCCCAAAAAGTTAACTTTCTCCATGAGAGCTCCTCTCCTTTTATAAGTTGAAGAGGATAAGGTGAGGAGGTTAGGATGATCCCACTAAATCATGAAAGTGAGTAAGATCCAAACCATTCGGATTCCACCTCACCAAGGAAGTTTCTCCTTCTAGAAGCATCGAGAAGATGCTCATTTATCCCACGTATGAGCATTTTCGCACCCTGCCTATATAACAACCTGCGAACACTTCACGACCTAGCTATGGTGCAGCCTATGAAAATCAGGCATTTTCACACCTTGCCTATATAGCAACTTGCGAACATCTTCTTTAATAGGGTTTTTACAAAGGAGAATGCAACTTCTTTTCTCAGGAAAAGTTCTTCTCCCTTCTTTCTTCAAGAACTCAGACCACTGACCCCTCTAAAGGAAACATATAGGTTTGCATCATTAACGATCATAGGGATGACGAAAATAATGTGTAACACATGGCATGACACATGGATGTTGGCATGGCATGACACATGGATGTTGTCAAACACCCGACCCCTAAGTATCTTTTTAAGGGATGGGGTGTATATTTTTCACTTACCTCTGATGAATATGGTATTGAGAACTAATCCCTTTCCTATCTATGGACAGTCTCGATGCATGTCAAACCTATTGAACTTCAGTTGGATCCATTCAACACCTAAGGTTCACCAATCCTAATGGACCCCACTCAACTTGTCAACCCATTGAAGATTAACATGCGTCGTCACAATGATGTTCTTAGTCAACATAAATTCACCATGTCACCACAGGGC
>ML782343.1:426438-453705 GCA_009831015.1 Picea engelmannii | reverse complement strand
CTCGAAGGGTCCACACTTACACATGACTTCGCATTAAATAATAAATTTAAAAGGAAGAAGGGTTGGTACTTTGTCACGTATGAATATCATAATAATTTAATTAAAATATATTATATTAAACATTTTTGGAAATTGCATCTAGGATTATAAAATGTCAAATATTATATTAATATTTAAAATGAGAGAGAGAGATCTCTTGGTCAATCTCCTTTGGCTCTCCAACACATCCTTTGTACTCAAATCTCTCGGAGCCTCGGTGTTCCGAAGTGGCCCCACTTATGCATGTTTCCATATTATTTAATATTTAAAAAAAGTTGGCTTCATTCACATGTAACCATTTTAATAAACCTTAAAATAATATACCATATTATATTATATTCCTCGAAAAGTATGCTCAGGTTTTAAATTCTCCAATATTATATTTAATAATTGAAGAGAGAGAGAGAGAGAGAGAGAGAGAGAGAGAGAGAGAGAGAGAGTTCTTCAGGTCAATCTCCTTCGGCTCTTCCATGCAACTCTTCATTCTCAATTAACCCGGAGTTCCAGAGTCCTGAAGGGGACCCACTTGTAATTACATTGTGGTTTAAATCCAATGAAATAATTTGAATTATAATATAATATATATTGTATTAAAGGTATATTATATTGAATTATGTTAATTGATCACATTAAATACAAAAAATTGATTAATTGTATTTCTTACCTTTACAATCTTGTGCGGGGGAAAGAAAGGGTTCGAGCATTCGACTACTTTGGCACATGGAATCTCATCACCCAAACATCCCGGAGTTCCGAAGACCACGAGATGGTTAAAGAATTTGGTCACTGTTTATTCGCTAGTGTGTTTGACATTAAAAATAATAATAAATATATTCTCTTTAGTCTCAGGTCTTTTATGCTTGAGGGGCTTTAACCTCCATTTTCAAAATAATAATAATAATAATAATCATATGTATATAGAAATATATACATATATTTCCATAGCCTTACTCAGTTTTGTTACCTGAAAGATTTAAAGGAAATTATTTTCTCTTACAGAAAAATAAGGAAAGGAAAAATATAGTTTTCCAGGCTTTGTAAAGAGATTTAATAAAAGTTTGTATTTCAAGGAAATTTCTCCATTCTCGAAATTAAAAATATAATTATAATCTCTCCCTTCTCGTGGGTAAATTTAAGGAAAATGGTCCTAAGACAAAGATTTACCCCCACAGTAAATTCGGTGTTTTTACCAGGATTTACTGCCCACCAAAATTTAAGGGGATTATTCCCAAATTTATAAGATTTAACACAATTTAAACATAAATGTTTATTTATGCCCCAAATATAATTTTCAGAACTTTTGTATTTTAATTCATTTAGACCAATTTCATGTTTATGTCCTAATTATTTTTCTTCAATAATTATTTATAAGGACTTTTAATGTTTTCCCATATTTGAGATTATTTCCTAAAGTCCACATAGATATGATATCCTCTATCTCTTTTGGCATAGGATTTGAGGACATACTAAAATGGGGCACTATTATGCAGAAAAAATTACTCTCTCTTCTTTTAGATGTGCTATAGAGATTTTGAACTGTTTAGTCATCATTTCGCAAGCATGCATTAAATTGTACATCACAGTCAACCACAACATCCACTCCCAGAAATATTATTTTAGCACATAGATAGTCAAGAGATAAGAAAATTAAATCAAAAGAGCTTCAACTAAGAAATTCTCTTTATTTTGCTTAAATTTCTCAAGCCACTTTTGTCAGAAATTAAACTTACATAGTTCTAAAACATAGTATAAAATTTTCTCTAATATAAACACTACAGAGATTTAACCAAATATACTTATCTAGAAAGCAGATAGTGATGCAACTACTGAAAGGGGTGACCTTTTCCACCCAACCATAGGAACAACAAATCCTGGACGGATTTACCGCTAGCCACCCCCTAGCTAGATCATGATGCTCTAAGAGAGACTATTCCTTATGTTCAACAACATCCAGGGATGGAGGCCACTCTCCTCCTCCCATAGGAACTTGGAAAATTGGTTTTCTCTCCGCCAAGGAAGGGGGTATTCAATGAGTGCTTCCTCAGTCACTCATCTTCTCTGCAACCTTGTTTATCAGCTTGGATTGAAAACGCTTCAGAACAAATTTTTGTACCGAGAAACAATTCATTTTTCAATTCTCTTCCGAACTAGAGAGTTGCACATGCTCTCCCTCTTCATAAAATGGAAATCAAACTCATATTCTTGTCTCTTCCCCTTATCCTCACGAATTTCCTCTCTTTTCTTACCTTCCTCAGCAAGATTCAGTGGGTCCAATTACGAATTTCTTGGATCAGGTTAGGAAGTTTTCAGATGGGTACTCTGCCCATCTCATCATTGACTCTGGCGAAGGACTTCCCAACTACCAGCCTGACCAGTAATTTAGTTTTCTGGGTCAGAGGACTGTTCTGGGTCTGAATAATTTAAATCCAGTAGAGTATCAGTATGGTAGGGGCCATCTAAACCATTGTTGGTTCCCCACACCATTTCTCTCATGCATCATGATCTACCTTGGAAAACCCCTTCAACAATTATGCAACACTTTCCATTTTATTTAGTAACAAAAATATATACATTACCTTTTATAACAAAAAGGTTCATCAATTCCAACATCCACACATATTCATCCTGGCCATAGACTTTTAGCGCGTTATAGTTATATTTATAAGTTGGTGGAAAAAAATGTATTGAAATCCCCTCCCCCTTAAAATAACATCGTCGTTGATGTTCTACATGCTGATGTGCTCTGTATTTACAACAATAAACAAAAATGGGTATGCATGTTTCATGTCATCCTCCATTTCCCGTGTAGCTTCATTTGGACCAAAGTGTTTCCACTGCATCTTGACATGTGCAATGATTATGTTCCTAAGTGGGATTTATTTTCTGTCTATTATGAATTATGGCTCTGGTAGGAATTATCCCTCTCGTTCCACCTAAATCATAGACCAATCAATTATATGATTATAATCATGTACATACTTCTTCAGTAATGAAACATGGAAAACATTATGTGCCTTCACTGTGGGAGGAAGTGCTAATCTATATGCTACATGTTCCACTCTATCCAAAATTTCAAAGGGTCCAAAATACCAAGGTGCCAGCTTGGGACAAGCTCCCATTCTCAAGGAAATTTTTTAGGGCCTAACTTAGAGATACACATGATCCCCTGCTTTGAACTCTCTAGGAGTCATTTTTCTGTCTGCATAGCTTTTCTGTCTATCCTAAGTTATTTTCATATTCTTTTTTATTTGAACTACTTGTTGTTTCATTTCTTTTATCATATCTGGACCTAGTGTAATTATGTCTACGGGGTTATTCTAGATGATTGGAATATTGCATTGCATACCATAGAGAGCCTCAAAAGGTCTCATCTCCAATGACTCTTGATAGCCATTGTTATAAGCAAAATCTATCAGTGGTAGGTAGTCTTCCCACTTATTGGGTTGATGCATCACATGCATCCTTAACATGTCCTCTAACACTTGGTTTACCCTCTCTGTCTTCCCATCAATTTGAGGGTGATAAGTTGTACTAAATAGCAATTTAGTTTCAAACCCAGCAAACAAATATTTCCAAAAATTTGAATTAAATTTTGTATCTCTGTCTGATATGCTTTCCTTAGGCATGTCATGCAGCCTAAATATCTCTTTCCCTAAAATAGTGGCAATATATATTATCTTTCAAGTTGACTTGACAGGAATAAAGTGAACAACCTTACTGAGTTTGTCCCCAACTACCATAATGGCGTCATTCTGCTTGGTTGATTTAGGCAATCATGTGATGAAATCCATAGAGATGGTTTCCCATTTCCATTCGAGAATTGGTGGGGGCTGCAACAACCTTGCTAGATGTTGGTGCTTTGCTTTAACCTTCTGACATTCTAGACATTTGTCTAAGTAATCATCTATGTCCTTTTTAGTCCAAGCCAATAAAATAGTTTCTTAGTGGTTGTGATCATTTTCTGATAACCAGGATGACCAGTATATGGTATTTTATGTAGTTCATCCATTATGAACCTCTTCAAGCCATAACAATTTGGAATATACAACCTACCTTTGTAAGTTAGCAGGCCATCATTCAACATTTGATAGCCCTCATACTTCATCCATGTGGGCTCTTAATCTAGGTATGATTTCACAGTCTTGAAAAATGAATCTGTTTCTTGTGCACTTTTGACTTTCTCCTTGACGTTCGATTCACGGGTGCTTACAGCTGCCAAGTGAATCAATTTAATACTTATACTAAGGGAATCAACCACCCTATTTTATTTTCCTTTAATATGTTTGATTTCAAAACCAAACTCACTAAGGAGAGCCATCCACCTAACTTGTCTAGCATTGAATTTTGGTTGATCAAAAAAATATCTCAACCCACTGTGGTCTGTCATAAGAACAAGTATTCTACCTAGGAGGTAATGCCTCCACATTTTTAAAGCATGTACTATGACAACCAATTTGAAATCGTGGGTCACATAATTGATTTCATGATCATTCAATTTTTTGGATTCGTAGCAAATCACATGTCCTTCTTGGACTCTTCTGAGCCCTTCCTTGCAGACATATGTACACACAAGGAAGTCCTTGTTTGGGTCTGCAATATTCAACACATGTGCAATGGTTAGAAGGTATTTCAGTTGTTGGAATCTCTCTTCACATTCTGAAGTCCAAATGAATTTAAATCCCTTTTTCTGAAGGGAGGTGATTGGGAAACCAATCTTGGAAAATCCCTTTATGAACCTTCTATAGTATCATTCTAGGCCCATAAAGGATCTAATATTAGATACATATTTTGGGGTATGCCAATCGATAATGGATTTGATATTGTTACGATCAACTGTCACTCCTTCTTCAAAAATAACATGGCCTAAGTAATGGACTTTTTTTTGGAAAAAGTCACACTTATTAAACTTAGTATAGGATTGATGTTGAATCTCTTATCAATTGAAGCACTAACTTGAGATGTTATTCATGCTCTTCCCTACTCTTAGAATAAATTACGATATCATCAATAAAAACCAATACAAATCTGTCCAAGAACTTACTGAGTACATTATTCATTAAGCACATAAAAGTGGTTGGTACATTAGTAAGCCCAAATGGCACCACCATAAATTCATAGTGCCCATATCTTGTCCAAAAGTATGTTTTGTGGATGTCTTCATCCTTAATTCGGACTTGATGGTATCTAGACCTCAAGTCAATCTTGGAGAAAATTGTAGCACCCCTTAATTGGTAAAACAATTCATCAATCCTTAGCAAGGGATATTTATTCTTAATGGTCATATTATTGAGTTGTCTATAGTCTATGCACAACCTGAGTGTGTCATCCTTCTTCTTCACAAACAAAGTTGGTGCTCCCCAAGGAGACACACTAGGCATAATGTAACATTTTTCCAACATCTCCTTTAGTTGTAGTTTAAGCTCAACTAGCTCTGGTGTACTCAATCTATAGGGTGCTCTAGACGTTGGCACTGCTCTGGGTACAAGTTCTATTGAAAAGTCAATATCTCTTCTTGGAGGTAGACCTGGTCCCTCTTCTGGAAACACATATTTATACTCTCTTAATATAGAATGGTCCTCTAGGATTGGTTTATTGTCCTCAACAGATTTCAACACTTGTATTACATACAAAGGACATCATCTTATGCAATACTTATTCAGTTGAAGGGTTGATATTTGTCTCACTGAGACATGCTTTTGAATTCCTTGTAGGATTATTTTTCACCCTTCTTCATCTTCACACTCAAATGTTTTATTTTAACAATCCAACTTGGTTTTATGGGCATCCAACCAGTCCATGCCAATCAGTAGGTTATAAGATCCTAAAGGGAGCATGTTTAGGGTTGCTTGGGTGGGTAATCCATTAATAATGAATTGGCATGTTGGTATGACCTCGATTATATTTCTTTTGGTTCTGATGGATACTTGTACCAACCATGATTTAGCATGTTTTACTTGTTGCAATTTACATTTCTCAATAGTTTGATGGGCAACATAACTCATATTAGAACTAGGGTCAATTAAAATGGAAACTAGATGGTTGGAAATCATACCTTTCATCTCCACCACTGAAGCTTGTTGGTCAACTTGTCTATTAGCCAAGGCTACATAAATTTGTGGCATGCCCCTAGCCACATCATTGATTGTGGTAGCCTCCTGAATGTTGTAGACCCTCCTATTGTCATGTTTTCTATGTGGGAAATCCCTCAACAAATGCTCTTCTCCACAACCCCAACATTTCAAGGGTTCTCTCTTTGTATTATCATTATTACCTTGGGTTGATCCAAAGGGTTTATTACCACTCTGAGATGGAAAATTCTGTTGATACACACTTTTAGTAGGAAGGTTCATTTTACAACTTTTCCCATGATTATTAAATCTTGAGGATTTAAACCCCTTCTTCTTGAATCCCAATTTACTTTTTTTCTTCCAATCCTTATGAGGTTCTGCCTTATTTTTGAATTTCTCATAGCAATACATTTCCTTTCGGATAGTGTCTTCTATAGTCTTTGGTTCATCAAACTCAATTCTATCCCAAAAGGACTAAGGTAGTCCACTAATAAATCATTGAATCTTTACCTTTTCATCCTTTATGTAGGGAACATACCTCATCAACTCAAGAAATTTGTTGATATATTCATCTATTGTGAGCTATCCTAGCTTGCGTTCATAGAACTCCTTGGTCTTCCCATCATAGTATTTTTCATAAAGATACTTCTTCTTGAAGTATTTCTCAAATTTTTTCTATGACAAGTCCTTCTCATGGATTCCTTTCACATTCCTAAGGTCCTCCCACCAAATGGAGGCCTTTCCATTCAAGTTGAAAATGGTTATTCGAGTCTTTAAGTTTTTAGAGTAGTCATGGACTTTGAAGTACTTCTTCAAGCCAAGTAGCCAAACTTATGCTTCTTCCCCCTTTTTAATTTCTCCATCGAAAGTGGGTGGTTTGGATTTCTTAAACTCTTCAGTGTCATGGCTCTTGGAATGTTTCCTCTTCTTTATTCTCCTCTAGGAATGTGAACTAGTCTCCCTTCTATAAAATTCCATAGATTTGTCAGTTTCCTCACTAGAGGATTCTTCCGTTGAATGTCTCTTGGCTCGATGTTGAGCCTTCTTTGAGGTGTCCCTCCTTGTGTGACCACTTTCAAGACCATGCTTTTGTATCTCAGGTGGACTTTGGGATTTCTTAGTATGATGTCTATCCACATTACTAGTTGTTGGCCCATGTTGCAGCTGCCTTTGTATATTTGATAGGATTTGCAGTAGGATTGCATTAATTTCAATTTGTTTTTCCCATTCTTTTATCAGCCTTTCATTGCCAACCTTACAACTCTGTAATTTTTCCATGGGGCTTCTCGTAGTTTCAGCCAAATCCGAAGGGGTTTCCACCGCCCTCCTCTCATCATAATTTTCTTCTCTATTGTGGGAGATTTCCCCCAACTCATGGTGTGTCACCATTCTTTATGTTGTAGTTTTCCTTGCTGTCCACTGACTATTTGAGTGATGATAAAACATTTTATGTTAGTTAATTATCTACTAGTTTATGAACAACACATGCAATTTTTAAGGTGAAGTCAACTTCATTATTTGGAACACTAGCAACATAGAGTTCAGATTTTTAGAACATATAACAACAATAGAAAGTTTTTTTCCTCTCTTCAGTAGTGGTTTAAATAAGCTTCTTATGAATAGGGTAAGATAGGGTGTTACCCCTTAAAAGTTCTCTAATAAAATTTTGTGTCACTCGTTCATGAGCCCAAGTAGGCTAAGTGTTGTTGTCCGCTCTGATACCGCTCTGATACCACTCTGACACACAACCGACCCCTAAGTACCTTTTTAAAGGATGGGGTATAAATTTTCCATTTACCTCCGATGAATATTGTATCGAGGACTAATCCATTTATCTCGATGGGCAGTCTCGATGCATGCCAAACCTCTCGAACTTTAGTTAGGATCCATTCGGCACCTAAGGTTCACCAATCCTATTGGACCCCACTCGACTCGTCAACCCATTGAATATTAACATGCGCCATCACAATCATGTTCTTAGTCATCATCAATTCGCCATGTCACTGTAGGGCGCTTAGGCTTGCATGACTAGAGGATGACAATAGTCCCTCTCCTATAGTCCAATTAAAGTACTTAATTATTATTTTGTAGAATAGTATTTTTTGGTAATTAATTACTTAAACCTCATTAATGATAATTATTCTCCACAAACTAATTATCCAATAATTAATTTTTTCTTAGCCTAATACTCATGGCCCAGTAATTACTGAGGTTTTACTTTCTCTTCCCCCCCTTATAAGTAGTTTAACACTAACTCAATAAATTATTCATATGATAATTATGAGTAATTATATTATAACACATTGAGGTTAATTTCTCCATAATATACTTAAGTTGATTGACCTTAATTAAGGTATATAATTCAATCTCTCCTCAACAGACCACTCCATACCGAATTTTCACGTAATTTCATATATTTATATAGATATATGCATATTTATTTATTTATTGGGAAAAATGATTAACTATATTCAACCTGATATTCATTATTACAAATTTGTTCTTTTATTAATTATAATATAATATAATTGTATTTAATTATATTATAATATGATTTATTATATCATAGGAGCACTTAGGATTATCAGTATCCATTAATACCTAAGCCTCCAGACTTCGACGAAGATTCTTCATGAGACTTTTATGAATATCCCAAAATCTCTCGAACACTGAAATCCCGAAGAGGGTCCCACTTAGGTTATATTATGATGCAATATGATATTCATTATATTACATCATGATGTAAATAAATCATGTCAAACATTTATTTTAATCAATTACATCAATATAACCTCGTTTAATTTAAATGTGTTTAATATTCATGCAAACTTTGGAATGCGGGGAGGTAGGTTCGGGCCTTTTTTATTATTCCTTCTATCATTCCCAAACATCTAGAGTCCTGAAGCCCCGAACTCCTAGAGCTCTGGAGTCTTGAACTCCCAAAGGGTCCACACTTACATGTGACTTCACATTAAATAATAAATTTGAAAAGGAAGAAGGGTTGGTACTTTGTCACGTATGAATATTATAATAATTTAATTAAAATATATTATATTAAACCTTTTTGGAAATTGCATCCAGGCATATAAAATTCCAAATATTATATTGATATTTAAAATGATAGAGAGAAAGAGAGATCTTTGGGTCAAACTCCTTCGGCTCTCCAACACATCCTTTGTACTCAAATCTCTGGGAGCTCCGAAGTGGCCCCGCTTATGCACATTTCCATATTATTTAATATTTAAAAATAATTGGCTTCATTCACATGCAACCATTTTAATAAACCTTAAAATAATATAATATATTATATTATACTCCTCAAAAATTACGCCAAGGTTTTAAATTCTCCAATATTATATTTAATAATTGAAGAGAGAGAGAGAGAGAGAGAGAGAGAGAGAGAGAGAGAGAGAGAGGTATCTAGGTCAATATCCTTCGACTCTTCCATGCAACTCTTCAGTCTCAATTAACCCAGAGTTCTGGAGTCTCGAAGGGGACCCACTTGTAATTACATTGTGGTTTAAATCCAATGAAATAATTTGGATTATAATATAATATATATTGTACTAAAGGTATATTATATTGAATTATGTTAATTGATCACATTAAATACAATAATTTAATTAATTGTATTTCTTACCTTTACAACCTTGCATAGGGGAGCGAAAGGATTTGGGAATTCGACTACTTTGGCTTATGGAATCCCATCACCCAAACATCTCGAGCCCCAGAGCTCCAAACTCCCGGAGTTCTGAAGACCACGAGATGGTTAAATCATTTGGTCATCGTTTATCCCCTAGTGTGTTTGACACACACACACACACACACACACACACACACACACACATATATATATATATTATCTTTGGTCTCAGGTCTTTTACATGGATTTAGCCTCCATTTTCATAATAATAAAATAATAACCATATGTATATAGACATATATACATATATTTCCATAGTCTTACTCAATTTTTGACCTCGAATATTTAAATGAAATTATTTTCTCTTACAGAAAAATAAGGAAAGGAAAAATATAGTTTTCGAGGATTTATAAAGAGATTTAATAAAATTTTATATTCCAAGGAAATTTCTCCATTCTAGAAATTAAAAATATAATTATAATATCTCCCTTCTCGTTCGTAAATGAGTAGAATTTTATTTCCTTATTATTGTGATTTACTACTCTTACTAAATTTAAGGAAAATGGTGAGAAGACAAAGATTTACCCCCACAGTAAATTCGGTGTTTCTACTAGGATTTAGTGCCCACCAAAATTTAAGGGGATTCTTCCCAAATTTAGGAGATTTAACACAATTTAAACATAACTGTTTATTTATGCCCCAAATAGAATTTTGAGAACTTTTGTATTTTAATTCATTTAGACCAATTTCATGTTTATGTCCTAATTATTTTCCTCAATAATGATTTATAAGGACTTTTAATGTTTTCCCATATTTTGGATTATTTCTTAAAGTCCACATAGATCTGATATCCTCTAACTTTTCTGGCATAGGATTTGAGGACATGCTAAAATGGAGCATTATTACGCAGAAAAAAATCACTCTCTTTTCTTTCAGATGCGCTATAGAGATTTTTAACCGTTCAATCATCATTTCTCAAGCATGCATTAAACTGTACAACACAGTCAACCACAACATCCACTCTTAGAAATATTATCTTACCACATAAATAGTCAAGAGATAAGAAATTAAATCAAAAGAGATTCAACTAAGACATTCTCTTTATTTTGCTTAAATTTCTCAAGTCACTTTTGTCAAAAATTAAACATACATGGTTCTAAAACATTATATAAAAAAAATTATGATCTAAACACTATAGATATTTAACCAAATATACTTATCTATAAACCAGATAGTGATGCAACTGCCGAAAGGGGTGCCCTTTTCCACCCAGCCGTAGGAAAATAAACTCTTGGATGGATTTACTGTTGGCCACCCCCTAGCTAGATCATGATGCTCCGAGAGAGACTCTTCCTTCTATTCAGCATCAGTCAGGGACGAATACCACTCTCCTCCTCCCACAGGAACTTGGAAGATCAGTTTTCTCTCCACCAAGCAAGGGGGTCTACAATGAGTGCTTCCTCGGTCACTCATCTTCTCTGCAACCTCATTTATCAGTTTGGATTGAAAACGCTGCCCAACAAATTCCTGTACCGAGAAAAAAATCATTTTTTCAATTCTCTTTAGAACCAAAGAGTTGGACATTCTATCCCTCTTCAAAAAAATGGTCACCAGACTCATCTTCTTGCCTCTCCCCTTCTTCCCACAAATTTCCTCTCTTTTCTTACCTTCCTCAACAAGATTTCATGGGTCCAATTCCCAATTTTGTGGGTCAGTTCAGAAAGTTTTCAGATGGGTACTATGCCCATATCCTCATTGACTCTTGAGGAGGACTTCCCAACTACCACCCTGACTGGTAATTTATTTTTCTGGGTCAGAGGACTGCTCTGGGTCTGAATAATTTAAATCCAGTAGAGTATTGGTCTGGTAGGGGTCATCTCAACCATTGATGATTCCCCTCACCATCTCTCTCATGTAACATGATCTACCTTGGAAAACCCCTTCAACAATTATGCAACACTTTCCATTTTATTTAGTAACAAAAATATATACATTACCTTTTATAACAAAATGGTTCATCAATTCCAACATCCACACATATTCAGTCTGTCGATAGTCTTTTAGCAGGTTATAGTTATATTTACAAGCTGGGGGAAACATGGGTATTAAAAATGTTGACATGGCATGACACATCATTACCCTCTTTCCTTCATCGGGCATCGGTTGTTTCTCTTGGATGACCTAAACACCTTGTCAAATTGGTCGACGCCCGAACATTGACCATCGACCATCGACGTTTTCTCTTGCTCAATCAAACACTTTTCTAAATCGACCAACACCTAACCATCGACCCATTTTCCATTGGAAATTCTCGTTGGTGACCAAACACTTCGCCAATCTAGCCAACTCAACTATTGACCGTTGGTCATTGGTGATTTTCTTTGACCAACTCCAACATTTAGAAAACATTTGACCAATCTCTGACTAATCTAGGTCGTTTATCTCCCATTTAAAAATGATCTCAATCGTCGATCTACCAACTTCGTCCAACTCTATCGACGCCCGACCATCGACCATCAAAGATTTATTTTGGCGGAATAAAAATCTTTGCCAATTTAGTCGACCCGACCATCGACTATCGTTCATTTCAATTGGTGAATTTTCAACACTTAGAAATTTCAACCAAATCCCCTATGAATTTAGACTATCAATCTCCAAGCAAAGATAATATTGACCATTGATCATCTCTAACTCCCAAACGAACAAAACTAATCTAGACCGTCGATCTGCTTCAACTTCCCAATCTTCAAAAATGAATCTCAGTCGTTGATCTACTCAACCTTTCAAACGGTCGAAACCTTATGAATTTTTAAATTTATTAAAGTGAATATGGGTCGTTGAGCATGGGATCAAACACGATCTCAATCGTTGATTCGCCAAACTCCCTACAACTCTACAATAGTCATTAAAACATGAAATTTTATCTTCCAAGCCAAGTTTAGCTACGCAACTCTGTAGATCGACTCCATTAAAACTCTCTTAAACAGTTCTGATTCATTTAAACTCGGAGCATCCTCATGAATTTGGGGATTTATCTTTGTTTTTTCTCTACTTTTCCCCAAATCCATCACAGACAAATTTGCAGCAACAAAATTTCCCAATTCGTAGTCATCTTGTCCCATACAAGCCTGGTGTTTGAACCAGAGGCTCTGATACCATTTTGTAACATACCTAGCACCCATATTGAGTCCTGTCATTGCGGAAAACAACTTAGACTTCTAAAATAGAATTAAAATTGCCCCATACATATAACAGAAAACCAAGGTGAAACAAACAACATGTTGATTTATCCATGCATCTACAACATTTATAAATTCATGAATAAATGCAAACCCATCAAAACATAATACAACATTCAGATAAACATTTACACTGATAAGAATAGAACATAAACACTTATCTGTTAATAACTAACCAATTGGTTGCATAAGAAGGATGAACCTCCTAGCCATAAGAGTTGTTGTTCATTTTCTCTCAATAGTAGGCCACCCTCGAGATGAGGCTATGAGTCCACAAAGAGATCCGACCCACAGGCTATCCACCCTCCACACACAACAACCCAAAAACCCAGGTTCTCCCATAGCAGTTCCAATCCTCCAACACTCTCTTTTTCGAGCAACCTGCACTACCTAAGGAATGTACCCTCTTCAGTAATCATAGTCTCTGAAGTTGTACCATTCATTTATTAGGGCCCCTAGTGCACTCAGATGGCCAAGAATATCTCATTTAGGGACTCTAGGAACTTTCTTTTTCTTCAGGATTTTTCACAACAACATTCACAAGGCTCTTTAGTCATTTCCTCAATAGGTAAAATGCTCTACAGGATATTACAACCCATTTGCAGACACCTAGGTCTCTTTTCCCGCATAACCAAAACTCAATAATGGTTTCCTTCAAGCAAAACATAGATAATTCTCTTCACCAACACTCATCTCTCCTCTTGCTACCCAAAAATTACCTGTAAAAATTGTCCCCATTCTCCATACGAATTTGCTTCTTCTCCCTTGCTTGCTTGAATCTCACTCTTCCCAAATATGATTGTACTTCAGTCCATGCTTTCCAATAACTACGGGATGTGACCACTCACACCCACCCTCTTACATGAGTTTAAAATATTAGCTTTGGGAACACTCCACAACAGTTAGAAGGTTATACATAATGATAATAAAAATCAGGAATGTGGGTTTGAATTAATACCCATGAATAATTCCCTCTTGGACCCCTCTCTCTTGTGGAATCATAGCCCCCTATAGTTCTTCATATCTTTTGTATCGCAGCCAGTGATTATCACTTTTATTAATTATTCAATCACATAATATTCAATTCGTCCCAACCTAGTTCACATTTATCCAAGTACATTGTAATTCGCGGGGATTAAAATCGGGGATGTTATAGATGAAATATCCAAAGGAAGGAACCTTTAGATTTCATTAATAAGATACATTTAGAAAATCTTCAAGAAACATATCTAAAGCAAGTTTCTATTGCATGTCATGTAGAGATGATTGAGGTGCATATTCCTCCCTTAGAGGGTTGAGAATCAAATAAGACTTTATCGGTAACTTCCTAACTATAAAATGCATGTAATTGAAAACCCAATTGGGGAAATGAAGAGATCATGTGAATCTGATAACTCAAATTCTAATAGGAATTATGTTTTCTTCGGTCTTAGAAACATCTCATGATATGGATTCTTCTTTCTAATTGGTCTCAATGACACTTTTTCCAACACAAGATTATTCAACAAGGTGGATAGCTCGCTAGAAGAAAAAAGGTAAAAAGGGTAGGAACGAGGGTGAGCAATCCTATTTTGATGAAACATAAGCCATGTTTCCTCTTAGTTTCTCAATCAAGCCAAGAAACCCTTGAAAACTTGATATGGGCACATTTTTTGTAATGATTTGTACCTTATTCCCCATGCAAAACTTAGTATTTGTTGTCCGATCTCACCAACAAATATAACCTTATTAACACCAATGTACCATTATTCTTCTAAACATTACTCAAATTTATCAATATAGATGCTAACTAAGAGTGGGAGAAAGGGGGCACCCTTGCTTAAGGTCATTGTCACAATTAATATATATTGACAATTTGTTATTACAATTCAACTTAGCAATAACCTTTTTAGAAAATCCTAATCACAATACTAGGTAGCTTAAGAGGAATAGCTATTTCTTGTAATATTTTTCATAACTTAACTCTGTGCACAATGTCCCATGCTTTTTTTTTTTAAATAACAAATGAATTTTTTTTTTCTCTACAATCCTATCCTATAACATTAATAGTAGCAAGGTGGTCAAATATAACACATTAACTAATCAAAACTCAAATTGAATTAATTAAAACCTTAATTTAATCCTACAACTCCACCTTCATCTCTAATGTCCAAGCCAAGGAAACAAAGTCCTCCAAATCATATTCATATTAAAAGATCTATGCCATCATGTTTATTTATGTTTATGTAGAAAGTGTAGAAATGTGGGTCTCGCTCAGATCGTAAATGAGCCTAGACACCATAGAACAAAACAACAATAGAAAAAATTGATTTGTATATCTATTATATTCAATACAAGAGGATTCTCACTATATATAACAATGGGGAGAGGCCCAACATTAGCAAAAGATAGCTATCGCAACTGGGAAGATAAGGATGCGTACATAAGTTTACAACTAACAATAGTTGGCTACATTGGAAAAGAACACTAACATCCCTCCTTAAGCGAAATGTAGGAGTAAACAAAGAAAAAATCAGGTCTCAACAACGAGGCCTTATTAGGTACCCAAGTACAAAATAGACTCTCACAAGTGGAGAAAAGGAGAAAAAACCCTCTCCAAAAGAAAGAAAAGTGTCAATGTTGAAAAGGGCATTGGAGTTGAAACTAAAGATCTCAAATGATGCATTGAATGGCAAGAGAAGGAGACCTGCGGAGGCTAAAAGATGAATAATTAGGAAGTATGACAAAAAATATGAAGAGGAGAGCCAAGCAACCTCAATGAACTTGGTTGAATTATGAAGCATAAGATGTTCAATTCCAGAGGCATGATAATGGAAAATGTTAACAACCACCACATAAATGCTTTAGAAAAATAGGTGCCAGTGAGAAACCAGAACAAAGACTTCGAATAAAAGTAACCACCACCAACCATAAAACGAGCAATGAAGCCTTCAAACAAGAAGTATGGCCAAAACTCTAAAGAGGGCCAAGTAACCCCAAGCTATCCAAGCCATCAAAGATCCATATAGAAATCCAAACAACAAATTTCAAACTTCTTAAGCAAAGAGGCGGATCCTCTAAAATGAGTCTCAACTCAAAAAGACTCATCAAATACTCATGAGCATCATATAATGAGTGTCCTTATGGACACCAATCCATCTCGTCGGAGTGCATGGATCACTAGCCACTACAACCACCAAGTCAAAATAGGAATCAGTGCTCGATACAATGCTTACTCTTAAAAAATAGTTGATGTCGAACAAAATGGTGAAGCATAAAGAATCACCCAAGGAAGCATTACACACCATCCCCCACAATGTTGAACTAGGTGGACATAGACAATGGATGTCACAAATTATGAAAAAAGTATGGAGGTACTAGTTGAAGGTGACAACAATGATGAACAACCATGCAAGAAACACTCCAAAATGGCTAGCTTCAAGGCTTCCAAAACAAAGTTAATCATGGAGGTAAATGGTTGGGGACACTCTAAGAATATTTGCACGAGTGGTCCAAAATCCACTACTAAAGGTGCAAAAAGAGAGGTACCAAAAACAAAGTCCATCATAGACAATAACAATAATCCTCGATATCTGGGTCCCGACAAACAAGGCCATTATGGGTACCCATGTACAAGTTAGGAATCAATTCTTTTAATTTATCCAACCTATGAGAAAAAAAAAATCTCAAAAAGATATCAAATGTGGTTTGCAACCAACCATTGAAAAGAGAGCAGAATGCTCTTCACAATGTCTCAAAAAAAACAAAAAATGAAGACTTCATTGAAAACTTATGGCAAACACATGACCAATAAGTTACCACCAAAATACAATAAATTGACAAACAATTATGCCATAAACCTCTAAAGATACAAACTCCTTCACATGCAAAACCAACAGAATAGATTCTTGGTCTCATCATTAATACACAAACATGCCATGAACCTCTAGAAACACAAACTCCTCCGCATGCAAAACCAAAAAAATAGATTCTTGGTCTCATCAAAATAGTGTAGCAACAAACTTAATAAATATGCAACCGATAGAGGAACACAACGTAAATAACAAACAAGATAGACTCCACATACAAACCACCCTCGCTCAAAAGAAAAAATGGAGAGAAATGAATTTAGATATGCAGGACAAAACATGGCCTCACAAGGGCAAGCAATATACAGTCTGCTAGGCAGCATTGAACTATACCACAGGCAGTATATATATCGTTGGATATATCTCTTTGATATACACATCGTGATATATCCAACTATATATACCGTCTGCCAACAATATATATATCACCTACTGTAGCATTCAATACTACTACACATGTTGTATATTGTAAGGCGTTCGTCGCCTCACAAGGACCAACATGTCATTCATCGACGAGATCCTCTACGCCAAGAAAGCATTCTCGACCTGGAAAACTGTGAGGTCGAAATCTAGGAGGCAAACCTCCATCTCTCTTCCCAACAAAACATTTGATGGGTGGATATTACCATGTGTTGTGATTATCATTGATGGCAGGTGTGATTGTCATTGATGGCAAGATCAGAGTATGCAACGATGGCAAAACAGGGACAACGAAAGCCCGGGAGGAGAAGCGACAATGATCTTTGGATCTCATTGAGAATTCCCGATGAACGTCAGATCTGAGCCCGAGGTCCGATCGGCGTTGGATCCAGGAGAACCTACACGTTCATTAAAGAGCAAGGTGAAGCGGGGTTACAAAATCCCGAAGGCAGGAGGACAGTTTCGGATACCGGGAGTTGGAAGAGTCAAGACTCTTCGTCATCAGGAGTCCCGAAATTGCGAAATGCGAAACCCCAAAACCTGAAACTCGAAATAGGCACACCAACAAAGAATTTCACAGATTGGAAAATAACTCCATTTCGGGGTCCCGAATATCGAGAGTTGAAGTGTCGAAACACTTCATCACATGACTGTTGAAATGCCGAACCGCCAAAATGCGAAATGCCGAAATCCCGAAATAGGCACACCAACAAAGAGCTTTGCAGACCGGAAAATAACTCTATTTCGGAGTCCCGGATACTGGGAGTTGAAGTGTCGAAACACTTCACCATAGAAGTGCCGAAATGCCAAATCATCGAAATGTGAAACAACGAAATACTAGATCTTTGATCCGACTCCATTTCGGAACTTTGAATACCGGGAGTTGGAGGAGTTAAGCGCAGAGACTCTTCACCACAGGAGTCCTGAAACAACGAAATGTGAAACGCCGAAATGTCGTTGATCCGACTCCATTTCGGAGTTTCGGATACCGGGACTTGGAGTTGTCAAGAACTCTAACATCAAGAATGCTGAAATCGCGATATGCGAAATCACGAAGAGATCTGGACTGTCGAATCATCAAGAGTGTGGACCTTTGATTCGACTCCATTTCGGAGGTTCAGATACCGGGAGTTGGAAGAGTCAAGAGTTGAGACTCTTCATCAAAGGAGTCCCGAAATTCCGAAATGCGAAATGCCGAAATGCGAAATGTGAAAACACCTTTTTTGGTATAAGCCTTGGTCACCGCCGGAGGTCACATCGTCGAAGAGCTGTAGAGAAGAGCTTGAAGAGACAAGCTCCATTTCAGAGTTTAGGACATGGAGAATCGAGACTCTTCACCACAAGAATGCCGAAATTCCGAAATGTCGATATGCGAAATAAAAGCAAGATCCTACAGATCCAATCCAACGGTGTAGGTGAATTTAAGTATGATCGGAGGGCTATTGTTGCACTTCAAAGTGTAACTGCTAGAAATGACTGATGGTTTCTGCCAAAGGGATGAAACAGGTCGCAGTGTGATTGCCAGAGTAGATGAAGAAGCTCGAGGCATCTTCCGGTGGAAGGAAGACTATTCTTAGAAGTGATTGACAGATGGAAGAGTGTTGAAGCCTGTAACTGCAACAGAGAGGATCAGCTTGACTTTGATAGAGAAGACGAAGAGTCTCAACTGCGAGAGAGGCTAAGAAATCTCAGCATAACACCTAGTGAGAATGAACGCATGGGTTTAACTGCCAGAGAAGTTGAAGAGTTGCCATGATGATCAGGCAGAGCACTCGACATGGAGAGAGCATGCAGAAGCATGGCGAGATAGCATGCACAAGGTGCACAGAGACTATAAGTATGCAAAACAAAGAAGAGATGAGTGTTGTTGTTGTTCAGAGTGATCTAGGAGTGTAGAAGGAGGAGTGTGCAACAACGGAAACACGGAGAAGAGGAATGGTGCATTGAATGGACATGGAACACAGAGCATGAAAGGCGAAAGCACAATAAGCGCAAGAGATGTGTGCAGCAAGATAGTGAGACACTAAAGGAAGGCCGAGGTGCTCTTGTAGAGAAAAACAGAAGTTCAGAAAGCGCAAGAAGATGCAGATAGAGAGACACTGATACGGGAGAGCAGAGCAGAATAGTGATAAGTCTGGTAAGCCAATGATAAATAGTGTATCACTATGTTAAATTTACATATAGCAAAGATTTATATCTCAGGGTGGTTGGGAGGCGCTAGGGAGGACTGTTGTCCTCAGAGGTTCAAGTGGGTGCTTGAACATAGGGAGTTGTAGCTTCCATCTGGTTGCAGCCAGAGAAACCTGGGTGGCAGGGTGGCACAAGGGAGAACTGTTGTTCTCTGTTGTACAGGTTGGTGCTTGTGTGAATGGAAGTTGGTGCTTCCATCCAGTTGGAGCTGGAACATTTAGGGAGTTGGTGCTTCCTTCTAGTGGGTGCTAGAGAAACTAGGGAGTTGGTGCTTCCTTCTAGTAGGTGCTAGAGAAAACAGAGAGTTGGTGCTCTCAGCAAGTTGCAGCTTGCAATATAGAGGTTGTAGCCTCACAATGAGTTGGAGCTTATATGTATGATAATGTACAGAATGTAAAGATTACTTATCATATAAAGAAGAAGAGGTTTTTACCCTTTATGGGTTTCCTCAGGAAATATCTGTCTCTGTATATTTCATATGTAACAATGATGTTGAATGTTCTATTGCTTACTTCCCTGCATTATTGTGATTGTCATTAAGTGCTCTGCAAAGAATTTAAAATAAGCATTATTGTTTAAGCACGGTAACAACTGATTGTTTAAGTGTAAAAGAACCCACGATTCACGGTTCAATGTTTAAATTTATAACTGGTTTTTGAGGATGAGGTTTTAAATTTCTGACCAGTCTAGAATTGATAGATTTTCTGAGCATCTGAGTTGGTTTAAAATGGGACAAAATCCATGTGGTAAGAATTCTGAAATGCATGAAACTTTGATTGTGCGAGACTCAAACTGCCCCTAAAAATCTAGCCAGATTTAAGCCCATTTTTATGCCTGAAAAGTGGGGTCTGTTTGCTCCAAGTTATCCTACTATATTTTTATGAAAGATCCATATGAGCAATGACCATTAAATGGAAGAGAACCCATGTGAGCAGTGGTCAAAAGAAGACCACCCACATGATGGGATTGATGATTGGGACAACTAAACCAACCCTCTTGACCACCCACGTGATGGGATTGACGATTGGGGCAACTAAACCAACCCTGAACAACAGTAATATGGATGGACGGCTTCAAACATGACCTGAATGGATTGGGTCATCGAGTGGCATGTGGGATGATCGCCCTGCTGCTCTGTATTCTCGGGCAACGGCCCGCACCAGAGCATACAGAGCATTAAATGCTCTGCAGCTGGGTGCTTAGTGCACCCCATCTTGCATTGCTGTATAGCCATAAATAGAAACTCATCGCTGTTTGCCAGCTTCCAGCCATGGCTATCGGCGATTAAGCCAACTCCTCTGCATCTGCCATAACTGGCAACTGGCAATTGTTGTATAGCAATTAATAGAAACTCCTCGCTGTTTGCCAGCTTCCAGCCATGGCTGTCGGCGATTGTGCCAACTCCTCCTTTGCATATGACATAACTGGCAATTGAGCCGTAGAGGGGCCTGCGGTACAGTCGGATGAACACACTGGCTGTCGGTGATTATGCCGACTCCTCTGCCATACCTGGCCTTTGGGCCGTAGACAGGCCTGCGGTACAGTCGGAGGAACACACATTGTATACGCTCAAGTCGTTTCTCTGTAATTTGTTGTTTTGGCTTTAATGTTATGTGGTTCTTCTCTGTTTACAAAAGAATTTTTACTTCATTAACTGGACAGGTAGGTAGTTTGCTTTTTGTGGACAGGGGTTGAGTTCAGAGAAATAGTAAATCCCGTGTGGCGTTTGGATTGTGTGATTCCCGAGACTTCCGTGGAATCTTGTTATGTGTCTTATTCTCCATTAATTCTTCTTTCCAGGTTTCAGTTAAAATTAATTCCAGAGTATAAAGTATACTGCTGTTGGCATGTGATTTCTGAGTTGCCCTGCCTGGCTGTTGATATTGTTTTGTATGGGTTTTACTTTGCATCTTTGTTGTTTGATTGTTATAAGATTCATGTTGATTTTGTTTTGTATGGCCTATACTATGCATTCCTGTTGATTGATTGTAAGTGGGTAAATTATTTTGTTTTTAATTTTTTATTAAATTGGTTAAAAGTTTTGTTTAAAATTATAATTTTATTTAATTGATGAAAATTTTTATTATGGAATTTTGTTTTGTGGATTTTTGTCAAAAGTTCTTGTTGTCTAACTATTTTATGTTTTGGTTTTTTTAGTTGGAATCTCACAACACAAACTGTATAAAATTACAATTTTCTGTTGTTTGAATTGTATTTTTGAATGTAGGCACTTAGCCAAGGGAGATTATGGCAAGTAAGATGGTTACACCCAAAGAGGTGAGATATTAATAAATGACAATACGAAAGTCATACATTTTGGTGAACATATTCTACACTTGTATAATACACACAACTACATTATATGTAATGAGTGGAAAAAAGGACCAGAAAGGTCATGTCTCACACACATAATGGTCAAATTGTAATAGATTACATATTGATTTTAGTAAACATAATAAACAAGATAAAAGCTTTCATGATCAACAATTTCCACAAGGAGATGTCATGGAACCATGACATGTTGTTCATAGAGAATTAATTGGACAAAAAAGAGGTTGTGGAGACAATGTACAAGTACAATAGTACCACAAAAGGTAATAACTATTACCACATGAAATGCTTAAATCTTCAAAGAAAAAATTAAAAGAATCACCTCCCAATTAGGTTTCATGAACAATTTTAACAAAACAATGGATCCTTGTAAGGAGCTCATGGAGGCAATCCAAACAATAGCGGAAAGTTGCAAAGCTAAGAAACTATGGAAATGAAGGGAAACACCAAACAATTTCCAAGTGAATCAATGGTTCAATGAAGAGGGTAAGATAATAAGGCCAATGTACAACATATACAAGAGCAAAGAGATTATCACTCTATATAAGATGATTGTGAAGATAAAAAAAATGGTGAGTAAGTCTAGATAAAGCAATGAAAACCACAAAATGGCAATCACTTGAACACTGCTCTCCCTTTTCAACCTTTTCAAAAACATGGTCTAGATCTTACTACCATATCACCACATAGTAGATGGGATGTTCAAATCTTTTCAATGTGAAATAAATTTGTGAGGTAAGACAACAAGAAATTTTGAAGATAGTGAAGGAAAACATGAAATCCTTTGGGAGGGATTAAACACCCAAAAATAAGTGGTAGCCAATGATATCACACTGACCTAGTGGTTATCTCATGTTAGAAGTCTGTATAAAAATCCAACAAAGAGAAAGAAACCATTGAAAATCAACATATAAGAAGAAGTCTTCATGGAATAGGATGTTCTAGAGGGTATAAAAAAGATGGCATAAAGAAAAGTAAATGGTGTCAAATAGATGCAAGAAAAATGCCTGATGCAGGGACAAAACTCCTTTAGCCAACACAATCTCACAACCTTACTCAATAATATGGTCAAATCTAGGTTCCCAAGCAATTGGGAAATGAGCCCCATTTATCCATATTCAAAGGAGGATACAAAAACAACTTGGGGAACTACAAACCATCTTGATCAACCTAGTGTTTTCCAAGCTCATAAGAGGGATTATGGACAATAAGTGAGCAAATGGGCAAAGGAAAAGGATAAAAGAGACAAAGTGCAAGCTAGATTCCGACCAAAGAACTCTACCATTGACCATTACCTCATGTTTAAGAACATAACATAATAGACTTGGGAAAACAAAGGTGAATAACTTTGGTGTTGTTTTGTTAATTTAAAGGCCTTTCACATTATCCCAAGGGAGAAACTATGGGAGAGGTTGAAAAAATAGGGGTCCTGAATGGTTGGAAGGAAGCAATACATAAGTTATATGAGTAGGTAAAGGATAACATAAGAATTGCATAGTGTCCTTCATAGAGATTCAATGGTGGCATCAAATTGACATGAGTTTGTCAGCTTTGCAGCATAATGTCCAATATTTAGAAAGGTAAGATAGAGGAATGGGTAAACAAAAAAGGTAGGGAAGGGTTGAACATAACATGGATTATCATAAATCTCTTGTTGTTTGCAGACATGTGACACTCATAGCTAGGACACTACACAACCTATTGGATCACCTTACGTAGAGTCCTTTTATGTGGAGGTTGGAGTGAACATGAACATGAAAAGAAAAAATGTATTATTCTTGCTTGAAAAAAGAATAAAACAACCACAAATCATCTTCAAAAGTGAGGTACTGGAGATAACCCTAAACTGCAAATATTTAGGATTATGTTTCAATGAGATCCTAATATTGGACACATGCATGAGTAATCGATCTAAGGATGGTGAAAATCATCTTCATGCCTACAAAATGATGCAGGACAACAAAGGCTAATAACTGGAAAATGTTATGCTCCCTCTTTTAAAATCTCATACCCCAGATAGTTGCTTATGGATGTGAAGTATGGGGACTAGTTGTATCTAGAAACAAAATGAACTAGATAAAGTGAGTATAGAAAAACCTCAAAAAAAATGTCTTTGAGTAAAATTCACCACCCCTTATGAAATACTCCTAGTTGAAATGAAACCATACCTAATAGAAATGAAGGCACTGAGAAAATTGAATATGTACAGACAAAAAATGGCAACCACGGACAATGGAAAGATACCAATTAAAATAAGCCAATATGAAGAAAATATGGAAATAATAATTTGTCGGAAATCTTTTGAACAACAAGATATAGAAGAAGATGGTGCCCAACAGATAAAAATAAAATGAAAATTCATGTAGAAGAATATTATAAGAAGAGAAAATGGAGAAAATGTCCCAACAGAAAACAACAATACTACATAGACAACTTCCATGGATAGGGGGGGATCAAAGTGGAAAAGTACATTAAGTTTAACATCCATGGTGTGAAAAATAAGTAATAGCACCAATAAGAACCAACTCACACGGGTTGAGATACATAATGCCCCACATTGTTTCCCTAGGAAACTAGAAATATATTTTGAATTATCTAAGAATTTCATTTTCTTAGTATTTTTTAAGACTTGAGCAAACTAATGAAGACATGTGATATGTGGACATCTAAACTTGTTTGATACCTATGTGTTGACAGTATATAGGGGTGAGTGCACGAAGTTGGTGGACAATAAAATGACAACGGGGTGTAGGAACGCATGCACGTTTCTAGAAACGTGCATGCGTTGTTGATGTGATATATTAGGCAAACACCGAACCTCCACTCAGTGTGCCACACATGCACATTCCCAGGAACGTGCACGAGTGCTTGTTGTGCACTTTTTTAAGGGACCAAGGGTGCTATTTGTGGCCATTTGGACCACACCATGCCTCACGTTTTTAGATTCATTGAGCAAATTGAAGGGGAGAGGTTTGCATGCCAAGCAAGCAAGAAAGAGTTCTTGTGAGTAAGTAAAGAAATAAAGATACAACCATTTTGATTTCCAAGAAATTGTTAACCAATATTAGGTTGTTATATGGGCAATTGTGGCACCATGGAATTTCCCACATAGTTATTGTTTCAATTTACTTACTTTCATAGCATAATAGCTACAATTGAGTTAACTATTTTATGCCTTTTTCACAACTTGGAAAATCAATTTCAAAAGAGGGAGCATGTTGCTCACCTTCCTTTGCAGAGCCAAGGCTTTTGGAATTCTAACAAAGTTTATAAAGCCAAAGTTTGGACAACTCTATTGACCCCCTTAGACTTGGTTATGAATTTTGAAAACTAGCCCGGGGGATGAGTGGAGCTACTCTCTCCCACCCCAAGACAAACTCAACCATCTACATGGAGCCATAGGAAATAATCGTCCCTTGTGAGAGATACAAATTCTAAAATGAATTATAAGTTTTAAAATCTAGAATTTGAATGAAGCAAGTATGAATTATTTGAGAATTTCTTTTATTTGATTGTGAAGAATTTGATGAATTTGGATTGTTTAAAATGCAACAATGAAGGAATAAAGTAATGGATAAAGGCTATCTCCTAGTATGTATAAAACTAGAAGTATATTTTACTTTGATCGAAATTATATAAATGTTGTCCCTTTAAGTGGAGAATACCTTTATATCGAATAAAATTTGTTTACATATGGACAAGATCTACCTCTTTATGATCATCCTAAAAAAATGTTCCACGTAGCACAAAAACTTATTGCAAAAAATGTTCCTTATATTAATAAAAACAACTTATGCTACCTTATGTAATGTGAAATCTTAATGGTTGAACATAACTATCCAAGAACTTCCCTCCTATTATTTGGAAAGGTGGTTGAGAATTGATAACTTGGATGAATAATAAAGGTCTCACTACACCAACAAGTACTTCTCAATAAGTAGGTAAGACATTTATAAATAGTTTAACAACTTAACCCATTCACAATCCAAGCCACCAATGATCATTGAATCATTATGGCAGGCCAATTCATCAAGGAACCCAACTCTCATGATTAGGCCCCTAACTTCTTACATATAGTGTGAACATCCTGGGCACAAGCATCAAAATGTCCTTAATGGGACCATCTAATTTAAAATTTTGATAGTGAAGGAAATACAATTGCATATGAGCATATTATAAATTATGAATGCAAGTTACAATCACTTAAGATTGTTCACAATGATGTTGTTTGTAGGTTGTTTCCACTCACCTTTGAAGAATAAGAAACTTGTGGAATTGGTATAAGATCCTAACACCGTCTCAGAGACAAGCGATGTATGTATTTGTGATTATTTTCTTGTTTTTTTTTTAATTTCTTAAACTATTTAAGTTTGCATGTTTTTTTAATTTCTTAACCTATTTAAATTTGCATGTTTTTTGTAATTTTCTATTTTAATTAAAAAGCAACCTAATTTATATGAAATCCCTTATTAAATTGTAGAAAAATAATTAATATGGAACCTGGAGACAATCAAAACCCCACACAAGAACACGAAGGCACATAAAACCCCAACCCAATACAACCACCAAACATAAACAAACAAATTGATGAAGGGTTGACCACCTTGAGTTCACTTGTCCATGAATTAAGGGGTACAAGAGAGCCTAGTCGATTGTCATTGGCCACTTCATTGGATTCCATTATATTGCCCCCTGCAAGTGCCCAAGGGAAATTAACTAGAATTTATAAATACAGGGATAAGATGTTCAATTATTACAGGACTTCACTCAATAAAAACCAAGTCAGAGACTTAAATATTTCGAAACAAGATTTGATGTCTTTATTTATTGATCCTAGATCTGAACTACAACCACATGTCAATAAGAAACATGTTTGTATGGATTGGTGCATCCACCCATAATTTAGTGATAACTGGATGGATAGATGGTTCATGGTGTTCGAAAAACCTCCCTGCAATAATAGGGAGGTGCCACTATATTTCTTGAGGAAATTATGGGTGAAATTTATTTTGGGCCACCATGTCAACTACTTTGTTATTGGTGATTTCTAGGGGGTGGGTCAAGGGTCTGCACATGACAGAGATCATACTAAGCGTGACTCTATGCTAGGTCCTCATCCTCCTAGGTGAAGGCCTAACCCCCCTGTCGAACATTCTCCCATTGTAGAGGGAATCTAACAGGCACACATATCTTTATCAGTGTTGACTAGGAGTCTAGTGCAGAATGGGATTTTTGTTGCATTATATTTGTAGGAGTTTCTTGATAGTGACGTTAGCAGAGAGGTTAGACCTTCAACCCCTACAACAAAGTGCAACTAGGAGATGGCACATGGATAGAGAAGTAGTTCATGTGAGCCTTATAGATGCTTTATTTGTGGGTAGACTTGTTATGGGTTGATGGAGGCCAATGGACATCAGAGTTACATGGAGGAGGTTAGTATCTTAACCATCTATGTGTTCTTTAGTTATATATATATATATATATATATA
>ML782343.1:414385-426346 GCA_009831015.1 Picea engelmannii | reverse complement strand
CTTATACGTCGATAGATGCATCAGTGTTTGTCTCCACCATTGATGCAGCAGTAGAGGCAGTTTGTTCATTCAGTGTACTGAATACATAGGTATGTGTCACATTTGATCAATTCACCATAGTGATATCTTTCTTTTTTGGCATGAGCAAACATAATGTTCTTGTGTTTCTATAGGTTGTGGTACCATACAATGATGAGCAATGTCCACCTGGGATGGAAAAGTCACCACCTTCACAAGTATCATGTGTTGAGTTAAAGTTCATTTAAATCTCATTTTTTTTTTTACTTATGTTGTTGAATTTTACTTTTTGGTACAAATAACAATATTATTAATATGTATGCAATTCACTAGTACATTTGGGTCAAATTTCGACAACATTTTCGTAGCAATTGCGACTTTATATTATCGGAAGATCGACAGACATCGGACCCCCTCAAATGTTGTTTCACAGTACATCGATATTCTGACGACATCAATATCATCTCTGTTGTGACATTTCATGCGGACACGTGTCGTATTAGACTTCACTGTACAAGCCCACTGTGGACATTGCTAAAACAACACCTAGACGTCGCACCTGCGACGCCACAGACCACCGGTCTTCCGACGTCTACACTATATCAGGGGCATTTCAACTGCGAAGTTGACACCATGACATCGATGCTAGGCATGTCAAATGGCTGAGGGAAGGTATCGTCGGTCTTCTGACGTCTACTCTATATCAACGATGTTTAACCTGCGACATTGACACCATGACAACGATGCTAGAAACGTTAGACTCTCGATGGAAGATATGTCGGTCTACCGATGGATATGCTATATCAGGGATGTTTTACCTGCGACGTTGATGCCATGACAAGGACGCTAGAAATTTTGTATGCCTGATGGAAGGTACGTCGGGCTTCCGACGTTTACGTTATATCAGGGACGTTTCACCTGTGACGTTGATGCCATGAAAATGATGCTAGGAATGTCGGAGACCAATGGAAGCTAACGTCGAGATTCCGACGTGTATTCTATATCAACGACGCTAGGGACATCAGAAGACCAACGATCTATAGGTATTTAAAAAAAAAAATCACAAAATTGATGAGCCTCCTTTCTGCAACACCACTACTATGACCAAGCAAATGGATAGTGAGATAGAAAAGGTCATCTTTGAGTGACCAGGACACATGAAAGACCTGGTTAATCTTGGAGTGAGATAGAAAAGGTCATCTATAAGCAACTTGTCCAAAGTGATAGAGTATTAAATAGGGTTGACAGAACTTTGGCGCTAGTTTTTTGGGGCCCTTAGCTTTGAGAGAGGTCTTCTTATATGATTGGAGAGAAGAACACACCTAATCTGTGCCTTCAAAAGAATGCCTAGAGAAATGTTGATACAAAATACACATGCTAAATGGTATGATGATGGACCATATGTCCCTCTATTCCTTCTGAAGCTTTATAATATGTTTGTTCCATCTAGTACCTCCAACAAACTCAAATCTAAGATGACTGTATTCTTTCTCAGTGACCTGGTGACCTCCTATTGCAAAAATTCCATTTCAACACTTTCGCAGCGAATTGAAAAACTTGCTGCGAAATCTATGTTTCTGATTTTCTTCAAACTTTTGCCCTAGTTTTGGATGTGTGCAAGCTATTTAGTGATTTTGGCCTTTTCACTTGATATTCTTAAATAATGTCATATATACTTCACGTTCAAAAAAACAATTTTGAGAGGAGAATTCTAAAACCTTAGTTGTAATCCATGGAAGCCATTAGGCTATCAAAATTAGGATTTCATATTTAGTTTCAATTTTGAAATATAAACAGACAAAAATGGATGTTCTTTGAGTGTTTATAAGTTATTCCACTACCACTTGAGCTAAGACATCTGAATTCATATTTGCAACTTCTTCCTTTGACTGATGTAGTTTTTCTTTCAATGTTCTATTTTCTGTTTGCAAAACTTTGTTTTGCTGGTACAAGTTCTTGACTTTCCTATGCAATGGCAGGGATCGTTTAACCATACCTCTACTGTTATCTAAATATTCCTCACACAATTCCAAATGTTCTTCTATTCTGGACTTCATCATTATATTTTCTTCTCTCAGTTGCACAATTATAACTTGTTCTTCCTTCAGTTGATTCTTGAGTCTCAAGTCACATTCTTCTGACGGGGACTGAATTTCAATCACTTGTACATGCTCATGATAGGTAGGAGTTTTGTGTCTAATCTTATCATTATAGTCTATAATCCTTGTTGATGACCTGGTTAGAGGTTTTCTAGGTTTTTCTTTTGTGGATGTCTCTTGACCAAACATTACCCTTTTTCTTGATGAGACATGCACCTCTTCTGAGACCTGAACCTCTGTTGCACCTTAATTTACAAAAGCTATATTTTCTTTCAATGTTGACCTAGTTAAAGGTTTTATCATTTTCACTGCTTCAACAATGAATTCAATACTTCTCTTACTTTTCTTATAGTCAGAGGTCTCTATAACATCTTCAACATTCTTCATAACCTGCTCTAATGGTTTTTTTCCCCTTAGATTTCTCCTTAGGATATTTACTGAGAAATGTTTCAGCTTTAGATTCAGGGGTTTCCATTATGGTTAGTTGTTTTTCTTCACCTTTTCTTATTTTTATTTTATCATTTCCAGAGGTTTCCTTATGATTTTCATAAAGAGAACTCCTTTAGATGATGGAGAAATAGTAGCTTTTGGACTAAACCCTGATGTGGACAAAAAGGAATCCCACTCTCCATTTGTTTTTCTAAGTTCTTCTAGGACCAGAAGCTTGATGAGGACAATATGAAAACACTGTGTTCAATCTACTTAGGCTTTTCTTGTACCTTTTCATCAATCTTCCCCAAACTTATATAAAGGTAAAAGGGTAGATTGAGAAATTTCTTACCAGTAAAGTGCATGAGGAGTTTGATGTGATACTGGTAAACCATATTGAAGCGTCCTTCACAAGTAAAATATCATTGAATGACTCATATCAGCTTATCATATTGATCTATAATATGATTCCTTGGCACTCCTTTTGATAGCTTTTCATTCTGATATTTTGGCTTGAGGTAGTCATTATAGTATGTAGGGTCCAGGGTCATCCCCTTAAACCATTTCTCTCCTTGAAGAGGTATTTATGTACATGCTGCAGCAGTTTGTTCTGTAACTTGAAATTTCAATTTCCCAACTCTTGTCTTGACCCCATCAAAATTCATGGTGAACTGCTTGGATACTTCCATGTGGCTTCCCTGCAACTTTCACAGAAATCAAGGCACCCCACTTGTTGAAAAGACTCCCTGAGGATAGAGTTTGAATTCAACAACTGTAGATCATGAGGTTCAAAACTAACAATGTTGTCTCCTTTATATGTCTTCTTCTATTGCTTGTCAGGTTCCATATCTATTAATTGTAGGGTAAGATGAATGGATCAAGCTTAGATAACAGTGAAATTCAACAGTATGCATGAATTATTAGAGAATTAGGGTTTAATCAAGAAACATTAGTTTCAACAACGAGTAGAATTTATGTAGCAAATCAAGAATTTGGTAAGGGATCGAACTAGAGAAACAATATCTTGATAGGATGAAATGAATGATATGTAATCAAGATCTAAACATGACTGAAAGAAAAAGAAATCGATACTTTAGGCAGAAACATGGTTTCAACAATGAACAAAGATTTTCACAGTGAGGGAAATTTGAACTTTTTTATGACTGCAGCATGATCCAAGAGCCCAATTTTTGATAATGAATCATATTGACATGAATTTGAGACTAGGACACCACTAAATCCCATGCCCAAGACTAATGATTTGAACCGTTATAATGATGGGATGATTTTGCAACAAATTGGCATTGACAGTTTGGTGTTGCAAAACATTAGTAACTTTTGCAGCTAACTCGAATTTGACTGGTTACAAGGAATAAAGGTAAAAAATAGATTTTGAAATCCTAAGTAACCCTTTATACATGCCCATTACATCCTCAAGACTCTCTAAAACATAATGGGCTAACCTTTAGACTTGCCCTTTTCAAATGATGACAACAAGACTCTATGATAACCATGTGACTTGATCAACTTGACTATACCTTAACCAAAATCAACCACTCACTTATGACTCAAGATAATGCTCAAATCCCTTAACCGTGACTCAATCAAACTCAACCAAAAAAAAATTCACAAAATTGATGAGCCTCCTTTCTGCAACACCACTACTATGACCAAGCAAATGGATAGTGAGATAGAAAAGGTTATCTTGGAGTGACCGAGACACATGAAAGACCAATTTAATCTTGGAGTGAGATAGAAAAGGTTATCTATAAGAAACGTTTCCAAAGTGATATAGTATTAAATAGGGTTGACAGAACTTTAGCGCCAGTTTTTGGGGGCCCTTAGCTTTGAGAGAGGTCTTCTTATATGATTGGAGATAACAAAACACCTAATATGTTCCTTCAAAAGAATGCCTAGAGAAATGTTGATCTACTTGTTGCTTCGTTCAATTTTAAATCCAAACTAGATTGTCTTTAAATGTGTGAAGAATGGTGGCTCTTGTTCAAGTGTGTAATCCACTTTTTGAACTTTGGATGTGCCTAACAAATATGAGTCTATGGAAGGAGGTTTCTTTCCATAAATAAGTTTATATGATCTCATTTTGGTAGCACAATCATAAGTTGTATTGCACCAACCATTGAGCAAGGTGTAGCCACTAAATCTATTGATGTTATCTATCTACAATAAAACAACACAAGTAACTTTCCATACATTTGTCTTTAGCAAGAAAACCATGGACCTCTCTTAGCTAACAAAAATCTAGTTGAACTTCAATATCCACAAGTATATTCTCATCATTCTTCCTCATATCTCTAGACCAGTTAATGGAAATTTGTTTTTATTGTTTTAAGTTTTGATGAAACTGAATGGGGACAAATTCTAGATATGAGTTTTCAAAGGGTCTCCATGTCTCTTTGAATTTTCCCAGGAATAAAGGGTCTCCATGTCTCTTTAATTCATTCAAACCATAAATGTTAGATACGATGTCGATCCATTTTTATTAGCATGCATTTCTATAAAATGTTCCTACATAATGAAGGTGAAGAAACAAACTTTATTTTGAAAGTGAAACTACAACGAAATGTGAGGGATTTAAGAAGTGCGAGTGGGTTAGAACCAATGACAATGAGCTTGTGAATCCAAATTTTTGAAACTTAAAATAAACCAAAAAACAAATTAAACTCTTGTGATGACTCTCACATAAAAAGTTGTCTTTATTTCTCTTCCTCAAAGAGTCCTTCAAAATATACACACTAAAGCAAATCATACGTATACCATTAATCCTATAAACCTTCAACATCGATTCATAAAAGTATTTACATGATATCAAGTATTCTTCAAGGCAATATGTTCAATATTGAATGTCGATTCTTCAACATCGTGCTGCAAAGTAGAATTTTTTTTATCACAATGTCTTTACAATCTTCATGAATCCTTTGCATGCTCTTGAGATTAGTGGTGAGAGTAATAGCCATTCTAATGTATTCCCTAGCAGTAGATGAATGAACTAACGCTTCATCAATCCCTACAGGAAGCTAAGGTTTCTTTCACTCAATACAAATGGACTCGTATATACCATTACTGGATGCAAGGTGAGAAGATAACAAGTACTAAACAAATGATATATCTCAATAAATTATCACATAGAAAGCCTTGCATTAATAAATAATCACATAACAATTCATAAACATTAAACATAACCAGAATTGATGGCTATATAAACTATGTTGAAAGGAGTAATCACACCTGATCTGATGAACTAGTCAGCACAATTGGAATGGTTCCCCCCGCGTGTTTCTATTCAGTTGTATGACCTTCTATTTTTCTTCAGCTTCCCTCACTCGACGAAGAAAGATCTTAAAGTACCTGCCAAAAACATTCAACCTCCATAAATATCTACAAAATCAATACAAGTCATATTTGTAGCACATTATTTACTCTAAGATGTAGTTTTATGAGAGTGTTAGAACATACCTGAATGAGCTCCTCTTGGTTTCAAGAATAATTTATTGGAGCCGCGCGTATAATATTTGATCAAATTGCCTCCCTTGATTTGAAGTAGCAAAAACAAAGCCAACATTGACTTTGTTTTTTCTTTGTTGGATCAAGGGAGGTTTGCTCCAAGATTAAACGACTCCAATAAATTATTCTCTACTGAAAAGGGCCAACCACGTGAAGGAGGAAGCTCTTATGGCCCCTCCCCCCGCTCACATCACTCTCAATTACCCAATACCCAACATATAAATCTATTGAAATATTTACAGCAAAAACAAACATATATACATACCAATATTCACAATTGTTTACAATGAAGTAAAATGTTTCCTTGATCCATTTGGAGTGAGCTCAATTCTCCTAAGAGAAAAGTAACAACTATTCCATAACATCATACACTACACTAAAGCACTTTACATCTAAAACTAGAGAATGGCAATTGATGTGAAAAGAGGCTTTATTATATTCCATCATATGACTTGGTTGGATGATTAAAATGCACCTGTAAACATTATAGAACTCATCCCACTTTGATATATAAGTGAAAACATGTTAGTTTTCCAATATTTAATCATAAACTCACTCAAAATACTAAAATGAATGCTTTGGAAAATAATAGGTCTAAACTCATATGTAATCATGAAGATGGTCTTAATGTAAGGTTGCGGGAAAGAGGAATATGGTGAAAAGTGAAGTAAAAGGTTGGTAAAAGAATGACATTTTGGCAACCCAACAAGTACAAAAGAGTGTTTCATAGAAAATATATTTTATAAATAGTTATAAAAATATTGTACATCATCATTTAGTTTTAGTCGACCTCTTCTTCTTAGGTCTAAAATTCCTAAGAATTTCATCAATATCTATGTCTTCGTTCTCTGGGTGCTCTTCAAAATATGATTGTGGTTGCATCCTCTCATGCAAAGCACATCTGGTCGTGGGGTGATCATGAGGTAATGGAGGCAGTTTTGATGAGGCATCACCTACAAAAGAAAACAACATAAAATTTAGATGGCCATTTTTTAAATATCATTGAACTAGTCCAGTAATATTAAAAAAAACACCTGCAATGTCATTATTTACCTAGTGCACTGGTCGACACCATTGGAATGGTTTACCCTCGTGCTCCTCTTCAATTGTACGACCCTCAAGTACAACATTCTTTTCCATTGAGACCACAAAATTTATAAGGACAATCATAAATGTATAAGTAAAAAAAATAGAAGTACAAAATGTATAACTATGAAATTATTAAGTATATGATTAAAATACAACCATATTACTGTCATGTGCCTCGTTCGTAGCACCATCGTGGGGCTGCACCCCATTGTAATGGGACTGCATGATAAAACCATATTCTGGTTGCAACCCACTATCAATGCACTGCTCTCCAATACTAGTGCGTTGGTTGACAATGTTGCTCCCCTGATTAAAACAAAGTTGTAACACATTAAATTTATTGATGATATCAAACATGACTGTATTATATAAATAGTAAAGGTTAATGTGGATTGAATTTTATTTACCTTATCCTGCAAAGTGGTTCTTGGTAACTGCCCCAAGATTTTTTGGTGTTCAACTACAACTTTATAACTGTATTTGTAACCAAGATGGAGGTCTTCCTCCATGGTTTCAATACCGAATTCGTCACCCTACATTGCATAAGAATATGTATTTTTAATGTTATTCACTGCAATTACCTAAAAGTTTGAAGGCGATACAAATAAGATATTTGGGTACTTACAATTCGTGACTGCAACTTCAAGTAGCCGCCCTGGCCTAGCCTATGCTGGTCACATTTGGAAAGCCTTTCTTTTGTTTCCTTTGACGTGTTAGTCAACCTATCATCAAAAGTTTCAAGTATGTTAATATATACCACAATTTTATTTACATCTAAAAAAATTGAAGGTATTGAATTGAAATTGTCATTTACCTTTTGGGACCAGAGAGTGTTTTTCCTTCATCTGTCAATTTCTTCTCTTTTGCGTCCTCAATTAGGGATTTCCACTCCCTCTTTGGAATCATCAGAGGATGCTCGTACCTATCATTTTTTTTCAATTGTTTCCTATACGTTTCTCGCGTATATTTTAAATATTGGCCAGCTGCGACGGTGGCCAAGGTCTTATTAAATGTGTCTACACCAAAAAAGGATTTCAAGATAATCCATCAATTCTTTTTTGAGGTTGGAATTTTGGGAATTCCACCTCTCCCGTATGGTGGGCCCAAAAATTAGAAACGCCTTATTCTCCAAGGACCTATAAAAATCATTGTTCTCTACACACAAAAATATTATATGATTATTAATTTAAAAATAATAATTTAGATGATTTATATTTGTCTACATAGAGAACATGAAACAATTAAAATTAAAAAAAATACCTGGGACTTTAATTTGATTTAATGTAAGCCATTCCTTGTTGACCATAAATGGTCCCTTGAGGGTTGTCGTGCTGGTCACACATCTTACTTTAGGAAAAACAACCATATAGTTGGTCAAATCATCAGCCTCGTCTCTGTCACCACCTCCAGAGCCTAAATGTGTGGTCACTTCCTCGGTGTGCGTGTCGTGGCTCCCACCTAATGGTGTGGAAGGTGGAGATATGAATAGATACATCCTGGAAACTTTAAGAGGGCATACGTTGGTACCTTGTGGTGTATTTTCAGCACCGCTACTACCAACACCATGCATGTCAAGGTCAAGAGGATCCAAAAATATCTATATAAGAAAGAAAACAGTTTTTCATTAAGATAATGTAAAATTTAAAAATCAAGCTTTCATAATTGATCTTATGACATACAAATAAAACCACTTGAAATTATAGTTATTACCTTATATGTCTTAAGCCTTGTCATAACTTCTTTGATCCTTTCTTCGACCTCGGGAGTTTGATCTAGAATATCTAACAAGTGAGCTAGTTCCTTGTTTTCTTTATTGATCTTTTTTTTAATTAAAACCATAGGGTTGGGGGATTCATACAAATCCATTTCATCGAGTGATTCACCATCAACATCATGGCCTGTTGACTACATATTCAACAAAATAAATGATAATTCAGTTATGTAATCAAATAAAATAACTGAGCTCCACATAAATAAAATGCACATTAAATGCATTTTGAAAATTGTTGTTCATTTACCTGTTCTGAGGCCGCTTTTCATTTACCACGATCATCCTGCCACATTACAGTAAAATTAGAACTTTGATCATTATCATGAGAAATAATTTCAAATGTATGAGAAATCTTCCCTCTGTATTGACATCCAAGGAGGAATGTTATTGTTGATAACAACAATAGGCCACACTAAGTAAACAAGATGAAGCTCTCCAAATGGATTAACACCGTAAAGAACATAATGAAAATCATAAAATATAAGATTCATTGCTTACATGTTGGATAAATTAGCATATGTAACACCCCCATAATAGCAACATCTGTATCTATTCAATTCAAATTGGAATCAATCAATAACTCTTCCCCTGCAACGATTGATTTCATTGCACATACGAATACACGGTTTCCTTCAAGCCCCTCAAATACGCAATTGGATTGCTTATTTGTGGTCATAGGTCATGTAATCTTTATAAACCCTACAATATTCCCCGTTTCTTTTGGCCTTCCGTCAATATATATAGTTTCTCCTTTATTTTGATCATTATCTTTTAGTTGTATATAATTTGCAATCAAGCCATATCTTCGCATATTTTTTGTATATTGGACTATTCGTATCCAATCTTTGTATATATAATAGGGTTCGACATACTCCATCAATTCATTTAATACGTTGTAACATACCTTTATGCCATCCATGGAAAATAACCCCAAACCATGTAATGATGATGAAGCAATCTAGTATATCCTTTTGTTTACACAAAAAATAGTGTTTATTTCAGGAAGATCCTTGGGTACCCATCGTTTCACTATATGTTTGTACCTCAAGGGAACCTCAATGTTGTCTATTCTCTCATGATCATAAGAACATGATCCCCCTTTCTCAAGAAAAACTTCCATGTATCTATGGAATTTTCTTCTGATCTTCTCACCTCTAGTCGATCTCCGCTTGTTAGACCTACTAGATGTCTCACTTTACTCTATTCTACCTGAACTTCCCTCACTCAATGATGATAGATATAACAAATATATGTTTTCTTGTATGTCCTATAACACCATCAATGATAGATAGTGACTTTCAGATCTAGTTTATGCATGATAAGATTTCCCTAGAATGTTGAAACTTGTGGCATAAGCTTGATATCTTTTCTCTTGAATTGCCTAGTGGATTAGGGTTGTTAAGAAGTGAAATATCATCTATTGTTGCTATTGTTTTATTATATTTCATATCATCCCTAAGGATGTAAATTCCCAGGGAATATATATGGGAAAATCTAGGAAAGAGGTAAAATTTATGAAGTTCAAGACACTAAGTTTTTAATTTATAATTTCAGTAGAATTTTTAATTGAACTTTTTGCACAAAAAAATGTTTTCTAGAGTCAATTAGACAAACAAAAAATTTCTACTAGAACCCAACAAGATAATGGTGGTGTTGGATTGATGCCAATGTGGCATCATCAGGTATAGTGTCAGGTGGCATAGCAATGTGTCTACACAACTAAGTTTGTGAGGTGAATTTTGATTTCTTGGGATTAGTTAAATTATTCCATTGGTGCTTGGAATTTATTTGTTGAGAAAAACTAGTGCATTTCTTGTATATATTGTTGAACCCTAGTAAGAAGTCCAATGGTCACAATTTCAATGTCTAGAAGCAATGTATGATTACAACCTTTAGATGTTTCATTCACAAGTTTTTGGAGGTATATATGGATGATTAAATTGTATATAAATTGTTGAAGGAACGTATTGGGTTTTTGAAATTAATGTTTGATAAATGTAGGCAACTCTAGATCTCCCTAAATTTGAAGAAGTGCATATTCTATGTACCATTTGGCATTTTTTTGGGACACATTGTCTGGAAGGAAGGAGTATTTGTGGTCCCTTCCATGATTGTTGTCATTATGAATCTACTTACACCAACTAATGTTAAATAGATGTAGTCTACTTTGGTACATAATAGCTACTACATAAGGTTCATCTACAACTATGTGAATTCCTATAGTATTATGGGAATACTATAGGAATTTTCATAGCTGTAGATGAACCTTCTACAACTACAAATGAATACTATAGAAATTCCTATAATATTAATCGCAGAACAATTATAAAAATTAGGGATTGATGGTATTGTTTAGCTATGTGTGATGGATCATTAAAGGAATGATATTCTATGGGAATTTCATTAAGGAGTTGCAAGAGGGAATGTTGGTGGAAAAGTAATAGATCACAAGATTGTCCAAGGTAGTCTTAGGTGGTCAACCATATTTAAGGGCTCTAAGGAGTATTATAGAACTTATGATGTCTATCAAAAAGTAGTTAAACCTTATAGGAGAGATGAACTACCCTTGAATCCAGTAAGGGATCTACAACCTTTTGAGAAATGAGATATTGACTTTGTGGAATATATTAAACCTCCTACTCTTCAATTCTAAAGCTTGATATATCATTACTGCAATTGATTATTTGACTAAATGGGAAAAAGTTCCACCTACATAGGATTTTATGATTGATAATGTAGCCAAATTTATTTTTGAGAATTTTATTAGAAGGTTTGGTTGCCCAAGGAATTTGACCAGTGACCAATGTAGGAACTTATTGAACACCACTATAGCTACTTTGAGTAGGGAATTTCTTATCCAGCATCATAAAAGTATCCCCTATCATCCTTAGGCTAATGAGACTAGAGAATATTTAATAATATTTTAGGGAAGGTTTTGACTAAATTTTGTTATGTAATAGAGATGGTTGGGATGAGAGAATTCCTATAGTATTATGGGAATATAGGACCACTACCAAGAAATTACATAAGAAA
>ML782343.1:340607-352546 GCA_009831015.1 Picea engelmannii | reverse complement strand
AAAAATTTCCAAACCTTAGCCAAGGAATGCTAATGTCCTACTCCAAACCTTAGCCAAGGAATGTAGTACTTGTATTGTAAATAGTGCACCACATAAAAACTTCACCACCCAAATATAGTTGTATTGTAAATACATCTTCCCACTTTCCCCTTATAATATGAAAACATTCACTAAGATTAATCCATTTTTTATCTTCACAAAAATGTGGTGTTGCCATTAATTATTAAGCAACAAATACTTGAAATATAGGTTCAAATAAATATTGGCGTAGCTTACTCTCCAATGCACATATGAAGTTGAAATTGTAGGTGGAGATTCCTCTTTCAATATTCTTCAAAACCCCTTTTGAAACGAGTGAATAGGAGGTATTGTTAAAATTTCCTCGAGCCAAAGCTTCTCCAATATTAATTTGTACCCTAGAATGCATATCTTTCTTTGTCTCTAGGATTAGTAGGTGCATGGATTATGACAATACAGAGTTACTGACCATTTGTTGGGATGTGGTTAATAGCTTAATGTCTTGAATTGTCTTCCATAAACCTTATTTGGTTGACATTTTCAATGTCTTTCCACATTACAAGCACTCCACTAGATATTTCCTTATGATAAGATATAATAAAAGAGGCTCCCTTTCAAATCATATTTACAACCCCAATATACATTACTAAGTTGACTAAGAACTAGATGGCATTCAACTAACACAACTATTTGAGACTTCCAAGCCCTTATTAGCCTATTTAACTCAAGTGATTAGACAAGCAAAAGGAAATTACCTGTAGGGAGGAGATGTGTGCCCCCACCACCTTTTGGGAATTAGCAACATAGTAGACCACATTCCCACCTTCAAAAGCAGGGGGGAATCCATGTAGTCATTAAGTGTTTCTATATGTCTTGCTTGCAAACTTGGACCTACATGATGATTGCAGTCTTGCTTTACAAAAACTGATTTTTGCCTCTTGTAGGCCTCAAATTGGAGTAGTTCTCCTGAAGATCTTGTTAGTGTTCTCCCTCCTTGGATCATTGTCACTGCAAACTCTGCCTCACCTTGAATGCTTACGTAAGACACTATAGTACTGAACACAATGCTTCATTTGTTACCACACAACTCATTAGTGGGTGACTCTCCCACACCCATCTTCTCAACTAAGTTATGCATGCCAAGTGTTGCAACCCAAAACACTTCCACTAAGGTGTTCATTGTTGTGGTGTTCTTTCTAGTGACTCACTTTCTACCTACAACCTTATCATGTCGCAAACCTATCCAACCTATAAATTCACACTCTTCCATATTTGACTACGATGTATTCTCCATTAAGATTTATCATCACTTTTCTCCACCAAGACAATGACACTTTTTTCATTGCAATTTAAGACAAATCACTATGCAACATATGCACAACTTGTTTCACTCTAGTGAGCACCTCACCCATATTGCAATGTAGCTTGTAATTTGTGTGGCTACACCATGTCAAGTTCCTAAGTCACAACCGACTCATCCCATTTTCCTTCACCATGATCAAGATAGTACACGTGGAAAGTGCATTTGTTCTTTATGGGAAAAAAAAATCCTTACATCCTCCCCCACTTATGTTCAATGTTTCCCCAACAACATCCTCGTAAATTATACATGTCTCTGTCAGCTAACTACTATACTACACAGACTCTTTGTAGTGGTTGCTCTGTCAATCTGAGTCTCGGTTTTCATTTTATGCCTAGTTGCAAGTCACATCCCAAACCATTTAAGGGACTCTTGGCCAATTCCCCCTCAAGGCATAAAAGACTAACAGAGCAACATTTTTGAGTTCTGTGAGATGATGCAAGATTTATTAGGCATGTACTAGGTGACCAAATTATCCATCCTCTCCCAAGGGACGATTTCATAAATTGGACCCCTTAATCCAAATGCTACATTGCTTCAAACTGAGCAAAACAATAGTTCTCAAAATCAATGAGTAAAGAAACTTATAAGGCATGCAACCCAGGAGTGAAGGGTGTTCTAGCTAAAATCCTATCCCATTAATCCATCGAAGTCGATGATTCCTCAATCTGAGTCTCGGTTTTTGTTTTATGCCTAGTTGCAAGTCGCATCCCAAACCATTTCAGGGGCTCTTGGCCAATTCGTCCTCGGGGCATAAAAACCTAACGGAGCAACATTTTTTAGTTTCATGAGATGTTGCAATCTTGTTTAGGCATGGACTATCTGACCACATTGTCCATTTTCTCTCAAGGCATGGTTTCATAAATTGGATCCTTTAATCTAAATGTTGCATTGCTTCAAACTTAGCAAAACACTAGTTCTCAAAGCCGTTGAGTACTGAAAATTCTAAGTCATGTAACCTAGGAGTGAGGGGTGCTCTAGATGAAATCCTATCCCAGTAATCCATCATAGTCGATGATTCCTTAATCTGAGTCTTGATATTCTCTATATGCCCAGTTGCAAGTCGCAACCCAAACCATTTCGGGGACTCTTGGCCAATTCCTCCTCAGGGCATAAAAACCTAACGGAGCATCATTTTTGAGTTCCGTGAGATGATGAAAGATTTTTTAGGTGTGGAATAGGTGACTATATTTTCCATCCTCTCCTGAGGCATGGTTTCATAAATTGGACCCCTTAATCCAAATGTTGGATTGCTTCAAATTGAGAAAAACAATAGTTCTTGAAATCAATGAGTAAATCAAATTTTGAGGCATGGCACCCAGGAGTGAGGGGTGATCTAGCTGAAATCCTATCCCAGTAATCCATTGGAATCAATGGTTCCTCAATCCGAGTCTTTTTTTTTTTTTATGCCCAGTTGCAAGTCGCATTCCAAACCATTTCGGGGACTCTTGGCCAATTCCTCCTCATGGCATAAAATCCTAATAGAGAAACATTTTTGAGTTCCATGAGATGTTGCATGATTTTTTAGGCATGGACTAGGTAAACACATTGTCCATCCACTCCTGAGGCATGGTTTCATAAATTGGACCCCTAAATTCAAATGTTGCATTGCTTCTTACGGAACAAAGCACTAGTTATCGAAATCAATGAAAAAAACAACTTTCGAGGGGTTGGAACAGGGAGTGAGGGGTTCTCTAGATAAAATCATATGTTAGGAATCCAAAAGAAGTGAAGGTTCCTCAATCTAAGTCTCGGTTTTCATTTTATGGCCAGTTGCAAGTCGCATCCCAAACCATTTCGGGGACTCTTGGACAATTCCCCCTCAGGGAATAAAAGACTAACGGAGCAACATTTTTGAGTTTCGTGAGATGCTGCAAGATTTTTTAGGCATGGACTAGGTGACCAAATTATCCATCCACTCCTGGGGGATGATTTCATAAATTGGACCCCTTAATACAAATGTTGCATTGCTTCAAACTAAGCAAAACACTAGTTCTCGAAATCAATGAGTAAAGCAATTTTCGAGACATGGCACCCAAGAGTGAGGGGTGGTCTAGCTGAAATCATATCCTAGTAATCCATCGAAGTCGATGGTTCCTCAATCTGATTCTTGATTTTTGTTTCATGCCTAGTTGCAAGTCGCATCCTAAACCATTTTAGGGACTCTTGGCCAATTCCTCCTCGTGGCATAAAAACCTAACGGAGCAACATTTTTTAATTTTGTGAGATGCTGCAAGCTTGTTTAGGCATGGAATATGTGACCACATTGTCCATCTTCTTCTGAGGCATTGTTTCATAAATTGGATCGTTCAATCCAAATGTTGCATTGCTTCAAACTAAGCAAAACACTAGTTCTCGACACCGTTGAGTACTGCAAATTCTGAGGCATGGCACCCAAGAGTGAGGGGTGATATAGATGAAATATTATCCCAATAATCCATCAAATTTGACGGTTCCTTTATCTGGGTCTTGATATTCTCTATAATCCCAGTTGCAAGTCCCATCCCAAACCATTTCGAGGACTCTTTACCAATTCCACCTCATGGCATAAAAACCTAACTGAGAAGCATTTTTGGGTTCTGTGAGATGCCACAAGATTTTTTAGGCATGGACTAGGTGACTACATTTTTCATCTGCTCCCAAGGCACGGTTTCATAAATTAGACCCCTTAATCCAAATGTTGGATTGCTTCAAACTGAGCAAAACACTAGTTCTCGAAATCAATGAGTAAAGAAACTTTCGAGGCATGGCATCTAGGAGAGAGGGGTGCTATAGCTGAAATCCTATCCCAATAATCCATCAGTGTCGATGGTTCCTCAATCTGAGTCTCGGTTTTTGTTTCATGCCCAGTTGCAAGTCGCATCCCAAACCATTTCAGGGACTCTTGGAAATTCCTCCTTGATGCATAAAATCCTAACGAAGCATCATTTTTTAGTTCCATGAGATGTTGCAAGATTATTTAGGCATGGACTAGGTGACCACATTATCGATCTGCTCATGAGGGATGGTTTCATAAATTGGACCCCTTAATCCAAATGTTGCATTGCTTCAAACTGAGCCGAACACTCATTCTTGAAATCAATGAGTAAAGCAACTTATGAGGCATGGAACCCGAGAGTGAGGGGTTCTCTAGATGAAATCCTATCCCAGGAATCCATCGAAGTCAATGGTTCCTCAATCTGAGTCTTGGTTTTCATTTTATGCCCAGTTTCAAGTTGCATCCCAAACCATTTCACAAAATCTTGGCCAATTCCTCCTCAGGTCATAAAAACCTAACGGAGAAACAATTTTTAGTTATGTGAGATGTTGCAAGATTTTTTAGGCATGGACTATGTGACCACATTGTCCATCTTCTCCTGAGGCACGGTTTTATAAATTGGATCCTTTAATCCAAATGTTGCATTGCTTTAAACTGGGCAAAACACTAGTTCTCAAAATGAATGAGTAAATAAACTTCTGAGGAATGGCACCCAGGAGTGAGGGATGATCCAGATGAAATCCTATCCCAGTAATCCATCGAAGTCAACGGTTCCTTAATCTAAGTCTCGATATTCATTATATGCCCAGTTGCAAGTCGCATCCCAAACCATTTCGGGGACACTTGGCCAATTACTCCTCAGGGCATAAAAACATAACGGAGCATCTTTTTTGAGGTCTGTGACATGATGCAAGATTTTTTAGGCATGGAATAGGTGACTATATTTTCCATCCGCTCCTAAGGCACGGTTTCATAAATTGGACCCCTTAATCCAAATGTTGTACTGCTTCAAACTGAGCAAAACACTAGTTCTTGAAATCAATGAGTAAAGAAACTTCTAAGGCATGGCACCTGAGAGTGAGGGGTGCTCTAGATGAAATCCTATCCTGGTAATCCATAGGATTCGACGGATCCTCAATCTGAGTCTTAGTTTTTTTTTTATGCCCAGTTGCAAGTCACATCCCAAACCATTTCGGGGACTCTTGGCCAATTCCTCCTCGGGGCATAAAATCCTAACGGAGCAGCATTTTTGAGTTCCATGAGATTTTGAATGCTTGTTTAGGCATGGAATATGTGACCACATTGTCCATCCGCTCCCGAGGCATGGTTTCGTAAATTGGACCCCTAAATCCAAATGTTGCATTGCTTCTTACTGAGCAAAGCACTAGTTATCGAAATCGTTGAAAAATACAACTTCCAAGGGGTCGAAACCAGGTGTGAGGGGTGCTCTAGCTAAAATCCTATTCCAAGAATCCAATAGAGATGAATTTTCCTCAATCCAAGTCTCAGTTTTCATTTTATGGATAGTTTCAAGTCGCATCCCAAACTGTTTCGGGGACTCTTGGCCAATTCCCCCTCAGGGCATAAAAGACTAATGGAGCAACACTTTTGAGTTCCGTGAGATGACACAAGATTGTTTAGGCATGGACTGGGTGACCAAATTATCCATCCACTCCCAAGGGATGATTTCATAAATTGGACCACTTAATCCAAATGTGTCATTGCTTCAAACTAAGCAAAACACTAGTTCTCGAAATCAATGAGTAAAGAAACTTCTGAGGCATGGCACTCGGGAGTGAGGGGTGGTCTAGCTGAAATCCTATCCCAATAATCCATCGAAGTCGACGGTTATTCAATCCAAGTCTTGGTTTTCTTTTTATGCCTAGTTGCAAGTCGCATCCCAAACCATTTCAAAGACTCTTGTCCAATTCCTCCTCAGGGCATAAAAACTAACTACATTCTACATGTCTCTGTCAACTAACTACTATATCTTATTGGCTTGAAAAAATACTACACCAATTTCAATTTCACATAGAGTTTAACAACCACTACTTCCTACATAAAAATGTGGGTTGCATTATTGTTAACCATCGCCATAACTAACTTATTCTTCAACTTGGATTGAACAAAACTAATATTTGTATAGTTCTACTCTTGGCTTGAACAAAACTAATATTTTCATAGTTCTACTCTTTTATTGAACAAAACTGATATTTGTATAGTTCTACTCTTGGCTTGCCTTAGACATATTTCCAACTAAAGCACCCAATATTTGCAACACACCAATTGATGGTTGGATTTCTTACTCCATAGCATTGACCCTCATCTTCAATGGACATTTATTATAATAATTCTAATTTGCACAAATCCAACAAACAACAACCTTACTACTATTTTTTTCTTAGATCCATATGATAAACTTATCATGTCCTTAGTGTTATCACATTAATATGTCCTTAATATGTCCAAAATCAAGAGGGATATCACATGAAATTAGGTGGTTGACCACTATTCGTAGTGTGAAATCTAACCATAGTGCATATTGCTTGCATGGATAAGTGAGTCGAATTAAGGTGCACCCACCTAGAGATTCATACCCTTCACTAAGTTGGGAATCCACTGCATGCATGAGTGCCCCTACTAATATTGGTAATTTTACCCTAGTCTAATTATGCATCCAAAACTAAAGATATAATTTTTTTATTTAGAACTTTGAATATAGAAAAAATGTTCATAAATTGGAACTAGGATGATGATGGACTACTCACTAACAACACATGCACATGAAATTGAAGGTACAACCAAACAGGTACCTGTCAGATATTTCTTCATCGAGTGAGGAAAGCTTAGGACAAATATAGGGAAATGCGACTGCATCTAGTAGATATGATAAGCAAACAAGGACTAGAGGTGAAAAAGTCAGAAGAAAATTTTGTAGATGCATAGAATTTTTTCTTGCTGAAGGAGGATCATGCTCTTATGATGATGAGAGCATAGGATGCATAGAGGTTCCACTCAGGTATAAGAATATGGTGAAACAATGGGTACCTAAGGAACTACCTCCTATAGATGTTGACTTCATTGTCAACAATAGGACATATCGCATTGCACCATCCTCCCTACATGACCTGGGGCTATTTTCCATGTATGGAATAATTGTAAAATACAATACAATAACTGAATTGATGGACTATGTCGGACCGTGTTACAATTATAATGATTGGATGCAGCTGGTCCGGTACATGCGAAGTATGCAAAGATATGCACTCGCCGCAAATTATATACAACTAATAAACAAGGATAAAAATAAGGGAGTGACTATTTATATTGATGGAAGGCCTAAAGCTTCTGGCAATATTGCAGGGTTTATAAACAACACATGACCCGAGACAACAAACAAGTAACCGAATTGCATATATGAGGGACGTGAAGAGAATCAGGTAGTCATGTGTGCAATAATAAGGATAGCTCCCGGGGAAGAGTTATTAGTGGATTACCATTTGAATCAAATAGAAACATCGACTAATAGTGTGCAGGTACTTATGCAACACCTCTTTAAGAAACCTCAACTTATTGCATTATTTTTTATTATTATCTTTAACATTGTTTTAAATATTTCAGTACGGTCTGAATTTTATAATAATGTGGGAGCTTGATCATTGAGGTTGATTTTATTTGGGTGGCAATCAGTTTTTTTGTTATCGTTAACAATTTTTTAAATATTTGGGGGTTCTAATTATATTATAATGTGGCAGAATGATCGTGGAAAAGGGCCAGCCATAGAACATGTAAATGATTATCAATTTCCACTTTCATTTTATGTGAATTTTATTATTTGCTTATATAATTTTACTGAAATAACATTGTTTTTTATGAAATTATATGTATTCGGTGGGCCATGTTGATCATGATTCTGCTGATGAGGAGGGGTTGTATTCATCCCCTAATCCGATGGTATTAATAAGAAAAAAGATCATTAAAGCAAACAAGGAACTTGCTAGCTTATTAGATCGTCTAGATCAAACTCCCGGCATCCTAGCAAAGATCAATCTCCTTATGTCACAACTTAACACATATAAGGTAATAACCATAATTTAAAGTGTTTTTTTCTAATGTACTCATATTTTCAATTATCAAACTTTGTTCTTTAAGTTTTACATTATCTCACGAAAAAAACATTTTCTTTTTTATAAAGATGTTTTTGGAGCATGTTCAGCCCAATGTTGGTAGTAGTGGCACTACATAGATGCTACAGATTCATGATGCGGGCAGTCATACAACTCCTAGAGTACTATTTACTTCTCCATATTCCACACCTAATTTATATAGAATCCATGACATGCACCACCAGACATCCACACATTGGTCAGAGCCTAGAGATGGTAGCAGAGATGAGATTGGTGATGTGGTTGATATGGTTGCATTTCCTGAAGCTAGACCTGTGACAAGCACGGGGACCCTTCCGTGCACATTTTTGGTCGATGATAATGGACTTCCATTAAAAAAATCAAGACTCCCTGGTAGTTTTAATTCATATTTTAATCGTTTAATGTTGTCCATCTCATACACAAATCATCTAGATTATTAATTTTAAATTAATGATCATATCTTTTTGTGTGTAGGAAACGACCATTTTTATAGGCACCTAGAGAGCAAGGCCTTGTTGATTTTTGGGGAAACCTTACGCATGAGGTGGAATTTCTAGAATTCCAACCTGAAAAAGGAACTTATAGATTATCCTGAAGGCCTCTTTGGAGTAAACACGTTCAATAAAAAAGTGGTCACCTCTGCAGCAGGCGAATATTTAAAATATACATGGGACGTTTATAGACGAAGATTGGCAGGAAATCCTAGGTATGAGCGTCCTCCCTCAATTCCAGAGAGGGATTGGAAGGCGATCATTGATGATGCAAAAGAGAATATTTTGAAAAAATCAGGAGAACAAATAACTGGTACACCAAGGTAAATTACAATATTTTGATTTTAATACCAGCTTTATTTTTCTTTAGATATAAATAAAAGTGTGTTTATATATAACATACTTGAAAATGTTGCTGATAGTTTGCCTGACACTTTGAAGGAAACCAAAGAAAGGATTGCCAAACATGGCCAACACAAGCTAGGCCAAGGTGGCCACTCAAGGTTACAGTCATGAATCGTAAGTACCCAAACATCGTAAGATTATTATTTGTATCTCCTTACAACTTTCAGGTAATTGCAGCCAAAAACATTAAAAAACCATACCCTTATGTAATGCAGGGTAACGACTTCAGAAATGAAACCACGGAGGAATACCTTCAACTTGGTTACAAGTATGGTTATAAAGTGGTGGTTGATCATAGGAAAAGCATGGGGTAGACCCCAAGATCTAGTTTGTGGGATAAGGTAAATAAAAATTAGTCCACATTAACCTTTCATTACTTATAAAATACATAAATGTTTTATATCATCCATAATAATGCCTTACATTGTTTTAATCAGGTCAACAACACTATCAACGAAACCATTAGTACTGTACAATAGAGTGTTGATAGTGAAATGAAGCCAGAAGATCATGGTTCTCCCCAACAACCCCATCCCAGTGAGGTGCAGCCCCAAGATGTTCATGTGACTGAGGCCCATGATGGTAAAATGGTTGTATAATAATCATATACTTAATAATTATGTACTTATAAATTTTGACGTTTCAATAGCAGAGAATGCCATAGTTGATCCTCCTCGACCTGAATATTAGGTGAACAGGACGAAATCCATTCCAACGGTGCTGACTAGAGGACCAGGTAAATAATTACATTGCAAAGTTTTTATTTAATATTAATGAACTACTTCAATGATATTTAAAAATTGGTCATATAAATTTAATATTTTTTGTTTTTGTAGGTGGGTACGATACCAGACGTACTTGGTGTGAAAGGACTGAAACAACATCAGTTGTTGAAGAGCACCTAGTAAACGAAGACATGGAGATGGATGAATTACTTAAGACTTGGAAAGCAAAAAAGAAGACTAAAAGAAATTCATGATGTGTAATAATTCATGATAGTTAGATGTACATTATATAGCTGAACATGTAATGATGCATATAATGCATTGACATTATGGGTAATTTTTCATCTGATAATATGCACAAGGCTATTTCTATGACTTGTATTTTTCTGTGAATGTAATTTTGTTATACACTTAATGATAATTTCAGCATATCTTATAAGACTTGGTATATATTGATTCAATACTCCTTGGTTCTATTGGTTCTATTGTCCTTAACATACAATTTATGCATTAATTTGCGGCTCCATGGATATCATCCTAGCGATTTCAAGGCATTAGTAAACGTGAAATTTAAGAGATTGAATTGTTTAAGTTTGGATTTAAATTTTACATGCTTGTTTGTTTGTGGGTTTCAAGAGTTCCAAAATTGTATCTCTTTGTCTTTTAAGAATGACAATCTCTTTGCATTTTAAGATATAAAGTGAGAATCCAAGCAAGACCTGGTGCCTTGTGCTTGGGCTATGGAATGTAGGTAACAAATAGAACTTGAATATGCAATATGAAACTTCCAAAATCTTGTGACATGATATATGCAACTTTGAAAGTATTGTGACATGTGACATGTGGCAAGCATCTTTTCCAAGGAATGTGCAAACTTTAAACTTGGTGCAACATGCAAAAGGAAATTTTTGGGAAGATGCAATAATAAGTTTTTGGAAGATGTAAAAAGAACTTAAAAAATATTACAACTTGTGACATGCATTTTTCATAATCTTGTGACATGCGACATCCATCTTTGAAAATGTTGCGACATGCGATATGCAACATGCAAAAAGAATTTGTTCCATGCATGTGAACTTTGAACTTGGTCTGACTTGTTAACTTTGAACTTGGTCTAACATGTGACATTCAAAACTTGAACTTGGTGCGACGTGTGATAAGTGAACTTTGAACTTTGTGTGACATGCAACGTGCATCTTTTTGCAACTTGTGAAACACATATTTTAGTATTTTCACCATAACTTTTGAACCCAACATTTGTTTTGTGTCATATTTGTAACATTGTAAAGGTCTTGTCAAGATATGAAACTTCATTATTACAATGTGCATCATCTCAATCTTCATGTCTACAATATGTGGAGGGTTATTCAAGGTTTCAAGACTTTCTCTATATTTTCCTACTTTAATCTTCTCATGGTCATGTTAATCCATATAGAGGTTCATGATATAAACACTCATTGTTCTAATGTTGACATAAATTCCAATGTTCACTTTGTTGATTAGAGGGCACAATTTTGGCAACAATTTAATGTGTTTAGTTCCATGAAATTTCTTTTGTTTCTTCAACAACATTAAGGATTGTTTATTCATGTCTTTTGTTTCACATGTTCAAATATAGATGTAACAATTTGACCCCGAAATCTTAGGTTGAGGTTCACCCATATACATATAGATAGAAATGAATTTGGGTACCTTGGAATTCTAGTGAAATACAAAGGACCAAAATCTTTAAGTGCTCCTTCTTTATTATAATTTTAATTTCTCAAAACCTAGTGTTGCATTTTTATTTAGGTCATCATCATATTTTTCTTATAATTTCCTATGTAAACCTATTATTTCAACCTCCTTTGTTGGTTCCTCATGGACAAATTTCATAATTTTGTCATTGATGAGAGAAACCAATGTTATGGCCCTAATTACTTGACACTCATGTTATTCAATATCATACTTGATTCACATAACCTCATTAAGCATGGATGAAGGATAATTTCCTTTCACTGTGATTTAGCACCAATAATTTGATTATCATTGAAC
>ML782343.1:328639-339490 GCA_009831015.1 Picea engelmannii | reverse complement strand
TCACCACCCCCATCAATATCTCTTTTGTGTTGCACAAAACTATAGTAGTCAAGATCTTGATCCTCCTGGACTAGAGAAAATTTATCCATAACAATCAAAGGGATGTGTGTTATAACCCTAAATTGCACCACACATGCTTACCTAGCATCAGGCCAACTCATATCCCTTTCTTGCCAAAAATCTACTGAACAACTCTTTGAAAATCCTCGTGTGTCAAGGCCCATGTGCCCTAACCCATTACTACACGATGGTTGACTCACAATAGCCCGTGTGTACCTAACAAAAAACGAAAAAAGGAAAGTTGTCGATGGAACAAAAAGCTATGGGTCAGTTAACTGAAACTCCTGGCCATGCATGGCCGAGGGTTCATCCAAAACCCTAGCTCCTTCTAGCCTATAAAAGAAGGGGTAGGGGTACCATTTGGAGGAGGAAAAAATATATCGAAGAAACTCTGCCCATTTACGTAATCCATTGTCCCAACCCTTTAGCCTTTCCTCATGCCAAAGGAGATTTAACGCAAAGCATTTGAAGGACAGAAGAAGAGGAGCCCAGGATCAGGTTCAAGGAGCAGTGGTCGGTCTCAGCTTTTTTGTAAGTTGATTCACTTTCAGTAATAAAAAGAATACTGTTCCCGTCCCAATGCATGAATTGTCTATGGTTTGATTAATTTATGCTTGATTTCTAACCCTTGAGTATAGAAGTAGCATGCATGCATAGTTGTTGTTTGTCTTGAGTGCAGGTCATCTGTGGAAGGAGAAACGCAAGCAAGTAATCGAAGAGCAATGAAGGATCTACATCGAACGCTGGTAATAAGGTTGGTGGTCATTTTCCATGCATTCACTGTGAAAAGGGGTTTAAATCTTGGGTTGTAGGTAAAAAAGTAGTTTATATTCGGTCAAAATCTGCATGCAAGTCTGACCCTAGTTTGCTAGTCTGTAGGGTGTTTTTCCCAACAACAATGTGATCCATAATTGGAGTTACCATGTCAGACCTTGAAATGACTTGCATACCATTTCTTTATCTCACCCTCAATACAAGCAAATGGAAACTAATGATTCAAAGAAATACGACCTCCCAACACCATGCTATACCACATCTATTGAATCCAGGGAATCAAACTTTTTCCCTGGTAACAATGCCAATCGTCAGCTCCCAAAATTTCACTTTAAAATATGAAGTCCCACATAACAATCAAGGCAAGCTCGATTCTACTCAAGAGTTATCACTACCACCAATTTTTCTCAAAACAAATACTACTAATATGCCAAAGGGATCATCTACTAATATTTGAAAGGGATCCACAAGGGTAACATTGTTTCCTCTTGCATCCCACACTAAAACCACATACTACTAATATGCCAAAGGAATCTTAGCAAGTGGATCCATTTCCCTCACTAGTTCCTCCATCATTTCTACATATTGCATATGAGACATAGCATGTTAGTATCTCATCTTCAGTAACTTTTGTATATGACATTAGTTGTTATTTTAATTAAACTCCAATCCAACTTATCTTCCATTAATTTAACATAAATGAGATGTCACACAATGACATATTGTTTACTATAGAAACAACCCAAATGGGAAAAACAAATTTCAATGGTTACTTAATTCTCATTTTGAGAATCTTTGGTTACAATGTAACTCATGGATCTTTGTGCATACTTTCCTATTTGGACAAAATACCCTTTGAGATTTGTTTCAAAAGGACGAATAGGAGATATTGGGGGTAATGGGAAGGCCAAGAGACAAACCTTTTAGTTCCCATTGCTCTCTGTCTCTTTTTCTCCTATTTTCATTTTTCTATTTTATTTTGTTTTACTTTTTTTTCTTTGTCTCATTTAATTTATAAAATTTGCATTGTCCTTTATTATATAACCTTCATTAATTTTTAAATTGCACTTGTAGGTATTGATTCTTACAATGATTCCCGTGTTCAGATCCATTTCAAATCAGGCCTCCCCATTGAGAGGCTTTTTGTTCTCCAAAATATTAGAGGACCAATCTAGAAAAATGTGCCATCTTTCTATTTCTCTTGAACATGGATCTAACTATGAATGTTGGATTTTGTTACAAGCTTGAGTTCTTGCTATGGATTTATCTCTAGTTCCTAGATTTATTTTTCCTTCATTACATAAGTATCCTCATTGACTCTAAGCTCTAAACAATATTAGGATCCAACTCTTCACTCAAAATTCATTCCCATATTTATATTGCAAGTGTCTTGCATTTTCATACTTGGATACAACCTATCTTGGAAGTTAACGAATCCAAGTAGAATTCTAGTTTTATTGTTCAGTGTGAATCCAACAAGCTATGTTATCATGTAGCAATTCCACAAGAGGATGTATGAATGACCTCCTTCTACTAGGACCAATTGGTTTCTATCATGGAAACAATTTTCTTATGTTGCACATGCTTATCAATACTCTATCAATGAAACAACTTCACTTGGATGACCTCCTTAGTGTGCAATCATAGCACCTTGTATAATTAGCTCAAAAATTAAATTTTATTTTTTTTGCTCAAAAATCAATTTTTTTTTTTTTAAATAAATTGTTGCTACTAGAAATCTTGCGACGAACTTGCTATACAAATTATGAAAATTTGTATATCAATTTTGTCGCAATATACCCTATTTTCGTTGCTCTTGTGACGATTCCTTCGATAGTTGATTCGTCGCAAACTTTCTTACGCTTGTCAATCTTGTGACAATCTACCTATATTGTCGGGTGTGCAATGATATCCCTTTATTGTCGCTCTTGAGACGATCTCTCTAACCTATTGCTTGTGCAACGATATATCTACATTGTCTCATTTGCGATGTTTTTCATTGCTAGTCGCGCTTGCGACGATTACCCTACTTTGTCGCTCTTTCTACGATTTCCCTACTTAGTCATTCTCGCGACAATATTTCTTCTTTTTTTATTTTGTGAAAACTCCCTAGTGTCGTCGCTCTTGCGACATTGTGTCAAGTTCGTCGCATGTGCCACATCACGTGAAGCGACGTTTGGGAGACCCAAGATTTGTCACAATATCCACAACATAACGTCGCAAGAGTGTCGTAATAGTCATCGCAAAATGACCCAAATTTTCTAGTGCCAAGATTCATTGAAGAGAAGGGAGAAAGAAATGAAGTTGAGGTTCCAAGGGAAAGAGAACATAGACTAGAGGCCTTAAAAAATCCAAGCAATTCCCCTATTTTTATTAGGTTGATTTAGAAAGAATATTTCGATGAAGAAAAATAATAAGTAACAGTCTCTTTGTTGCTAGATGTCCTTCATCCAAGTCTTTTTTTAGAGATTGGATGTGAAAAGTATGGATTGAAGTTGTTCTAACTCTTGAATCTTTTTAGATTTCTCAATTTGTTTCTAATTTTCTTTCAACCACCCCTAAAATGGATCTAATATGGAATTATATATACCACACACTATATACCTAAATTCCAACATTGGAAAAAATGCACCATAAGCCTCACATTAAGGTAATATTAGGAAGGTGATTCTTAGATAGAGAAAATTAAACCATCCCTCTACTTGCATCAATATGTTTTTATGAGTTCTTGAAATTTCTTGGAATTAACTCAACCGAGAGTAGAATACAAGGATGTTTCTTTTTTTATTTTCATCTATATTGTTATTTCTCATTAATGTTTCATTATGTTTTGAAGAACTTTCCATAAATATGTTATTTGAGGGAAGACATATTTGACTATAATATTCAATGCAGTGAGATAAACCAGACACGTATTGTGGATCTCTTCAGAGATAATCAATACAATGTTCATAACCGACTTTTATATTACAGTAGTTGCAAGAACAATTATCCTTCATTACATAAGGTAAGTATTGGAGGGCTAGATAATCAAACCACCTTTACTGATGTTACCTTAATAATGGGAGTTCCATACATGGTCTTAGAGTTAAGTATAGAAAGAAGTGTTAAGATTATTGGCCAAACTAATTACCGCTAATTTTCCAACAATAAGTGATAGATGATACATAACTTGAGTATAACTTCTTAAATCATAGTTTGTGAAAATAAACCCATGAAATTTGAAGTGCCAGATTTATCATATTTCTGGTAAGTATATATTGTAGTAGAAACTGAGCTTACTATGACTTCATATTTACAAGAAATTAGGTTTTCTCATACCATTTTGGGTGTAGGGATTTATTTGATATTGTTTCTTTGTCCCTTTATTTTCTTATATTCAAGATCAATCTTATTTGTTTTTCTTAAGTACTTTAAATTTTATTGTTGTCACTCATTAATGGGTGGCCACACATTTTTTTCCATCAATCATTTCATTCCTTATCCAGTCATAGTTTCTTGGGTTGATGATGTTGTCATTTTCCACTTCTTTTGTTTAGAGAAATTGCCACATTACCACCTTAAATTGCTACACAACATTGTCTCACATAATACTTTCCACAGGATTCCAATTAGATGTCACCCCTACCCTCTACCATGAAGTGATATGAGCCACATTTATATACTCAGAGGGGTCATCTTGTTTTAGAGGGAAATACAAACTTTTAATTTTGTAGAAGACTTTTTTACATGTTTCTTTGAGAGTGTCGAAAGCTCATAACTTTTGACTTAATTATAATCTAGTATTACAAAAATACAAAGCTTAAATATCTTGGAAAAAATAGATTGACACAAAATAGTATAGCCACTTTTATTAAGTGTCAAGGTTTTTGTTAGCTATGGGGAAATGTCATCATCAAAATTCATTGTACTACTAATAGTTGTTTGTTAATATCAATAGTTGTTTGTTACATAGTTAATCACGCTTTATTTGGTAGAGGAAAAGGAAAATCTAATTATCAGAATTTGCAATGCTTATACATTGATTTTACCCTCTATTATGAAAATGGTAGAGAATTGCTTGAAGCAACAAAGAGCCTAATATTTAAAAAAAAAAAGAGTCTGAAAGGAGGTGGCTTTGGACCAAGATATCAACAAACCACTAAGATTACAAAAAAATTGGTAGACTGTATAAATGTTGCTCGAATTGGTTTGTAAGGAACCAACAACCTAATACTGAATAGTAAAGGGAGGGCTCATAAAAAAATTCGTCTAAGAACTCGAGGAGTGCACTAGAAGTGGGCCAATTTTCTAATTTGGATTTCTTTTGTTGTCCCTATCTATTTGAAAGACAATTAGCATGTTCTTGGTGGAGATATTCATTTTTGTAACCAATCCAAACAATTTTCCTTAAGTTCTAGTTTGATAATTGTCACCCACATGTATCAAACCTTTTTAAATTATCATAACTAAAGCATTTGAGGACTTCTTAAGGCCTTCATGTGACTAATGGTCCTTGTGTTCCATTCTACCAACTGTCATAACAATTCCTTTTTTTAACCGAGAATTTTATGAAAGCGCTAAAGTAATTCCCAGACCTATATTACATTTCCTACAAGCTCTAGAGAAAACCTTGTTACAAAAGGTTGACCAAGAGGTGGAGTAGTCGGTTGCTCAATATCCTTAGACCTAGTTAACATTTCTTTCCTAACCTTTTTTGTTTGTATGAGAAGATCATGTATGGTTTCTTCGATCGGTTCATCAACTTCATGTGACCTTTTCTTTTGAAGGATCAGATTACCACGTCCAATTGTTTGAGAAGTCAAATAGTCCTTCCTCTTTGTCAGGAATTCATATTTCAAACAGATATCTGCACTAGAAAGAGTTTCAATAAATTTTTGCACAAAAGGAAAATCCAACCCAAATTTTTCCTGCTCCAACCATCTTTCAACGCCATGAAAGAATTTATCAGATCACTTTTATTATTTACAATATTTAACATATTTCCAAGGCCAGCAAAACTACAAAGATTGTTCAATGAGCCTAAATTTTCCTTTTCTTTAACAAAATTTGGAACAATTGTAGGGGAACCTTCTTTTACTGTTGAATTTTTGCAAACAAGTTGTATCATGTTTGTCCATCTATAAATATCTAGAAAGGATGCAAACAAATTCATAGAAATCAATTGCTAGGCTTCAAAAGAAGATCTACTTTCAACCCCAAAACTTTCCAATATCATTTTCAATTGATTTTTTGTCAGAAGCCCCTTGTTCATTTTCTCCATGTAGAGAGAATGGTTCCAACTGATATGATATCATTAATAGGTTTATACATATCATCCCCAAAACCATTAGCATTACTAGTTCCAAATTCCCGATCAAATGAAGACAAATATGCACAAATCGAATTCTCAGGATCTGCAAGAAGAATTTGTATTTCATTGTCCTCCTCATTTATTAATTCAAACCCTATATCAGATTCTTGAAATTTATTGTCAAATTGAATATTTTTCCAACTCAAAAACAATGTGATAGTTGAAGCAGTTGGGTTTGGATTTAGCAATGTTGTGCAAGGATATCTTGTTACCCAGAAAATAGGTCCAGAAAATCCCCCATCAATCACTTAATATGTAAATAATGATCCAGTAAATGTATCATTCCAAGTGGAGCATTCTCTTGTCGGACATATATTGAAACCATCATGATATGTAGGACAAGGATCAATGGTACCTATTATTGCACAATCTGTACTTTCCCAAACCCCAAGGCAAGTGAAGCAAGATTGGAGTAACAAGGGGGTGACCTATCACTTCCACCTTAGTAGGAAACCCTTTTTTGTTTAGGAGTATGTTATGTTTTACCCCAAGGGAGACGTCCCTAGTAACCTAAAGGGATGATGAAACTATGTAATGATCCCAAGCCCAATTCTGGCTTGGAATCACTAACTACCACTAGTTTGTCAATGTGTAGGTGTTTATTGAGTTATTAAGTGCATATAAGATTCATTCAACGCATGAATATCATCATACATCCAAGATATAGAAGCACAAGCAAGATCTGACCCTTTTATTATAAGCAATGTAGGACCAATACAATAGATGGCCGATCTGGCATAAACCTCAGATGGTCGTACAAACAACAGATATGGGTTGCTACAAAATGCTCTCAACAATACAAAAGAAGCCTCTAAAGACTGGATAAGTAATGAATACCAGTATCAAGTAGATCTGAATGTCAAACCCTTCAACTAGAGAGTGCCACGCATCCAAGTGGAGACTGAAGTCCTCGAAAATTTGGTCCTGATGGAAGAATGCTCCTAATGAGCCCAAACTCGATCAAATAATAGATCAGGGCAGTGGGAGCCTCCTCCTGAAGTTTCAAACCCAACATCCAAGGAAAACCTCTCCAACTGCAGAATCTTCTAAGATAGTTGCGTCCTCCTGAATAGCTAAGTCAATCCCTCCTCAATGGTATGGCACGCCCTTGCTGGAAGTTCCCCAACAATACGACCCTGATATCTTCTGAAGCCTTAGAAGGGAATATGCTGAGAATAGAATGGTGTGGATGAATATTTCATCCCTAAGACCAAGCTGTGGAACAAGGTAAGTGGATATTTCACCACTGAGTTGCTCACAAGGGTTTGTACAGCAAACCCCCAAACTGAATTCTCAAAGCACTAACAAGAAATATCCAAATCAGAATGAGTAATAGGTGCACCCTAGCCTCTTAATTATACTTTTCCTTCTAATTATCTATTGAGTTAGATTAACTCCCAGGGTTAATCTTCTATTCTTCTGTTGAGTTATCTTTTACTCCTTTATCCTTTTCCTTTCTTAAGTCAATTTAAGAATATAAATTTTAACTTCTTGACTTTTTCCCCCCTCAGTGTGAGACTATGACCTAGTGGGGGTGCCTAGGCCACTGAGTCTCATCATCACCTCTCTAAGAGGTGGGGGACATTACAGTCTCCCCTGCTTGAAATTGCTTGTCCTCAAGCAATTCCAAACCTGCTTCTCTAACCACGTGCTCCGGCTCCCAAGTGGCATCCTCAATGGGTAAATCTTTCCACCTGATCATATACTCCTTGATGCTTCGGTTTCAGAGCCTCTTCTCTCTAACTTCTAACACCTCCTCTGGAATCAAAACAAGTTTTCCCCATGGGAGGTAATGCCTCAATAGGCCTGACGTGTTGACCGAGGGCTTTCTTAAGACACGAGACATGGAATACGTTATGGATTTTGCTACCCTGTGGAAGCTCCAGCTCATAAGCTACTGCCCCTATCTTCTTGCTGACTCTGTAAGGTCCAAAGAAATGTGGTTGCAGCTTCTCCACTCCGCTTCTTTTAATGGAGGCCTGCCTGTATGGTTGCAACCTCAAATAGACTAAATCGCCAACCTCAAAGGTATGATCAACCCTGTGCTTGTCTTCTTGGACCTTTTACTGGTTTTGTGCCCTCTGTAAATGATCCTTCAATTCCATGAGAATGTCTTGGCTATGTTGTATCCAATCCTGTACCATCGGAGCCCTGCTGTCACCAAATGAAATCTCCACAAATGATAAAGGGTCATAGCTATATAAAGCTCTGAAGGGTGACATGTCTATGGGCATATGTTGGGTGGTGTTGTAACAATATTATCCCAAATGTAACCATCTAACCCATGCTTTTTGTTGTCCTGCTATGTAGTTTCTAAGGTAACCTTCCACCCATTTGTTGACTATCTCAGTCTGACCATCCGTCTGAAGGTGATAGCTAGTACTAGGAGTCAATGCCATACCCACTAATTTGAACAACTCCTACCAAAATGTACTCATGAATCTACTATCCCTGTCACTGATGATGGTTTTAGGTAGGCCATGTAGTCTGAACACCTCTCTGAAAAATAATTCGGCCACCTGTGCTGCACTGAAGTCTGTGGCTATGGGAAAAAAATGTGCAAACTTCATCAACCTATCTACCACCATGAAAATGCAATCTTTCCCCTATGCTTTAGGAAACTCTGTGATGAAATACATGGATATACTTTCCCACTTGTGCTCGGGAATAGGTAGGGGTTGCAATAGTCCTACAAGGTGCATGTTCTCATCCTTGTTTTCTTGGCATGTAGTGCATTCTTTGACATGCTTCATCGCATCTTCCTTGAGGCCCTTCCATGCAAACCTCTCTCTCACCTGCCTGTACATCTTACTGATGCCCTGATGCCCTGCTACTAGTGAGTTATGACATGCATGTAGGATCTTAGCTTTGAGAGCTAACCCACAAACTAAAAATATCCAGCCTTTGTAATAGATGAGGTCATTTATGACCCTGAAGTTGTCATCCTGTGTTTTCCTGTCCAACAGTTGACAAGCAAACTGATCCTTTGCATATTCCACTATCAAGTGTTCCTTCCAGTCGACTGACATACCGGACATGGCGAAAATGGATGGCCTTCTGGATAGTGCATCGGCCACTGCGTTGTTCTTCCCTTTGACGAATTCAATGTCAAATTCATAGGCTTGTATTTTTCTTACCCATTTTTGTTTTCTTTCATTGAAATCCTTCTGCTCCAATAGATATTTAAGACTGTTATGGTCTGATTTGACCACAAACCTTGCGCCTACCAAATATTGCCTGAATTTGGATAGTGCATGCATGATAGCCAACATTTCTTTGTCGTAAATGATGTAAAGTAGTTTAGGACCCCTAATTTTCCTACTTTCATAGGCAAGGGGGTGCCTGTTCTATATCAACACAACTCCTACACCTTCCCCTGAGGCATCACACTCCAAAGTGAAGGGTATGCCGAAATCAGGAAGAGCTAGAACTGGGCAGGTGCTCATGACCTCTTTCATGTTCTCCATCGTGACTTGGGCCTCATAATTCCATTTGAAGGACCCCTTTTTGGTCAGGTCAGTCAAGGGTGCGCATAGTTGAGAAAACCCTTTGACGAATTTCCTGTAGTATGTGCATAGGCCTAGGAATCCCCTCAATTCTGTGAGTTTTCGGAATAGGCCATTCCCTAATGGCTGTTATTTTCTCCTGGTGTACCTGCACCCCTTTTTCCCCTATGATGTGTCCCAAGTAAAGCACTTCTATCATTCCAAACTCACATTTGGATTCCTTGGCATATAGTGACTATTCTTCCATGATTGACAGGATTTGGTCCACGTGTCGAAGGTGTTCCTCCCAAGTCTTGCTGTAAATGAGAAAGTCATCAAAGAATACCAACAAGTGTTTCATCGGCTGTTTTTTGAACACATGGTTCATGCAAGATTGAAATTTGGCTGGAGCATTGGTTAACCCAAAGGGCATCACCAAAAACTCATAATGGCCATAGTGACACCTAAAGGTTGTTTTTGAGATGTCCTCCTCCCTCATTTTGATTTGATGGTAGCCCGAACGAAGATCAATTTTTGTGAAATATATTGCTCCATGCAGCTCATCCAATAACTCATCAATCCTGGGTATGGGGTACCTTTTTTTGATCGTCTTTTTATTCAAATCCCGGAAGTCAATGCACATTCTCATCGTTCCATCCTTCTTCTTCACCAAGACTAATGACGATGCAAATGGGCTTGAACTTGGTCTGATGTGTCCCATGTATAGAAGCTCCTTGATGGCCTTCTCTATCTCGTCTTTATACTTCTTGGGATGCCTATAGGGTGTGGTGATAATAGGCTTAGCCCCTGATTCTAGCTCAATGATGTTCTCAAACCCCCTGTCTGGTGGAACACCTGGAGGGATCGGTCCACACACTTTCTGGTGCTTGTCAAGGATTCTTTTGATCTCTGGTGTGTAATGCACCTTTCCCTTCTCATCCACCCATGTTGAGACCTTACATTCCACTGTGTATACAATTTCTTCCCTTCTGAAGCTGGCTTCCATCCTCTTGGCCATGACCACTCTGGCAAAGTTACCTGTCATGCCTCTGAGCACAAGCTTTCGTCCTCCTTCCCCCATGAAGGACATTTCCATGGTCTTGTAATTTGTGGTGATGGGTCCTAAAGTGTTGAGCCACTGCACCCCTAGGATGATGTTGGTATCGGGAAGATCCATCA